>BSQZ01000100.1:595000-645000 GCA_033239005.1 Lamellibrachia satsuma
CAGCTTTGGTGGACATCCGATCTTTTCCAGTAGGTGGAACAGGCCACTCGTACCGACAAAGTGGAAGGCCTTGGTCAGATCGATGAAGGCAGTGTAGAGGGACACTTGCTGTTTGCGGCATTTCTCCTGTAGGTGGCGCAAGGAGAAAAGCATGTCGATGGTTGACCTGGCTCTTCGGAAGCCGCAATGAGCTCGCTCTGCCAGCTTTTGCAGAATGTTCAGGATGACTCGCGCAAAAGGGTTTGCCTGCAATTCTGAGCAGATATATATTGCGGTTGTTGCTACAGTGGGCGCGGTCACCCATATTCTAGTACAGGGTTGGCATTCCGCATGTATTGAGGCGCTGTGCCCTCTTCCCAGCAATGACAGAGAAGTTCATGGAGTTTGGTGAGCAGCACAGGCTTGGCACATTTGACGATTTCTGGCGAAATGCCTTCACTTCCCGTGGCTTTATCGTTTGCCAGGCAGTCTATGACGTCAATGAGCTCTTTCTCTGAAGTGAGTTCGTCAAGGTAATGCATGACAGACAAAGGTTCAGCAGCGTCGATGGCGGTTTCGGTGACAACATTTTCACTGGGGTAGAGGTTTTGTTCTTCAGCTGCGCAATTTTCTTGGTGGTAAGTCCAAAAGCTATCTTTATGCCATCATACACCCCTCGGATGTCGCCAGTGTCAGATGACCTTTGAATACAGCCGCAAATATTTTGCGAATAGTCATTGGCGCATTTGTCTTTTGCGCATTTCCTTTCTATTGCGCTGTTGATCTTGCAGTTCTGTGAGCAGAAAGTATGGATACGTTGGGATTCGTCTTGTATTTCAACAATGCTGAGCGCTTAGCTTCAATAGCAGGCTCCATGTCTGACATGTGGGCCTCAAAGGCAGGCTCCATGTCTGACAAGTGGGTCTCAAAGGCAGGCTTCATGTCTGACATGTGGGTCTCAAAGGCAGGCTCCATGTCTGACATGTGGGTCTCAAAGGCAGGCTCCATGTCTGACATGTGGGTCTCAAAGGCAATCTCGATGTCTGACATGTGGGTCTCAAAGGCAGGCTCCATGTCTGACATGTGGGTCTCAAAGGCAGGCTCCATGTCTGACATGTGGGTCTCAAAGGCAAGCTCGATGTCTGACATGTGGGTCTCAAAGGCAGGCTCCATGTCTGACATGTGGGTCTCAAAGGCAGGCTCTTACGTTTAATCGAAAAAAATAATCAAATAAGGGATCAGCTGAAATAATTAAGGAGTTATATCATAAATTAAAGTTAAGTGTAACTTCAATCAACTAAAATGTTCATCAAACCGATTAAAGGGCACCTAAGGTATTTTAAAATATGACTACAATTAAGGGATTTTACCAAAAACAATTTGAAGGATAATTTAAAAAGGAGTCTTTAAGGGGTAATTTAATGATAACCTAGGTGATCATCTCAAAACATTATGGGTTCATCTCACAAAATCAAGTGGTCGTCTCGAAAAAAAGTTAAATAAATTAAGGGGTCATCTCACAAAATAATAAAGGATAATCACAAAATATGTAAGAACAAATTATCTAGCTAACTTAACCGTCTCAACAAATTAAGGGATCATCTAAAAAAAAAAGGATATATTCTCAAAAAGTTAAGGGATTATATTAGAAATGTTAACTAGTCATTATAAATGAACCAGCTGATCGTCTCAATAAAATATGGATCATTTCATAAAATAATGGAGTCTTCCCAAGCGCTCAATTCATATAACTATGGTAATTATAAACATAGCAAAACACAAACTTAATGGGTCATAAAAATATGGGATCACATCGAAAATATAAGGGGTTTTCTCAAATAAAATAAACGGATTTTAAAAATAAATTGAGGAATCATTTTGAAAAATGTATGGATCATTTAACATAGTAATTAGCTCATCATCTGAATAGTTTAGTAGGCTATCAAAACATTAAGGAGTCATCTAATGTAAAATGTAATAAGAGGGTAATCTAAAAATCAACCTCTGATTCTACGTTTTGAAGAGATCGCTTTTTAATGTAAAGATACCCTTTAGCATAATGATTATCATCATCATTGTTATATTATATTACCGGTCGAATATTACATTACCGGCAGAGTATTACATTACCGGTCGATAATTACCTTACGGTGCATTGTGAAATAACCTTCCGGATCACAGTTATCATGATTAGTTGCTAGCGGTTTGGAGACAAGTGATACGTTAAGTCAGTCCTCAAATATGACGTGTTCTATCTCGATTACTCTGTCGAAAAGTGGTCTGGTTATGTTGCTCTGATCACCCACGTGATTAACACAAAATTAACCTTATGCTGCGCGAAGACAAATAGATGCGTCACACAAAGCAGTGTGTGCGAAGACTTTGATGAAAAGTGCGTCACTGTAAACTATTCAAAGTCTAACTAATGTGAGATTCTGTACAAATTGCTATTGTCGTTCGTGGCACACACACACATATATATATATATATATATATATATATATATATATATATATATATATATATATATATATATAGCGTTCATCGAAACACCACACCACACAGTGATGGACATTGCCACTTCTTCTGCTAGCTTAGATTGTGATGCCATCTAGGCCTCTGCAAAAAGTGGGATGGGATGGAAATATAATTGTGTTGCAATTTTGTTGAGGTCTGATGTTTCATGGCATTCCTGGACCATAACTAATGACGTAATGTTAATGGTTGTAGCGACGTACATACCAATCAATTGGCAGCTAACATATCTTATATTATGTCGAAAATAGTTGATTATCTCTTAGACTTTCTCAGACAGAGAAAGATACGTATAGAGAAGCATTGCACAAGCACGCACGCACACACGCACACAATCACAAACACAAACACACACACACACACACAAACACACACACACACACACACACACACACACACACACACACACACATACTCACAAACATTCAATGTACGTCGGATATAATCACAATAAAAAAACCTAGGCATACGGAGAGCAATTTTACGTTGGAGGTTTCAAACCGTACGACCCACGTGTTGAGGTCAAAATATCGTTGGATGACGAACATAGGAATAGTCAAGACAATAGTAAAATAGTTTTGTATGAACCTAAATGAATACGACCAGCTAAATTGGAGGTGATTTAAAGGTCCCCCAACCAACTGAAATAACATATATATATACATATATATATATATATATATATATATATATATATATATATATATATATATATATATATATATATATATGCATATATATATATATATATATATATATATATATATGTTGCATATTAAAATAAGAAAGCAATCTTACCTGAAGCATTATCTGCACAAATCTGCAGACCGACCGCCACCAGGAGAAGGGTCAGAACCACGAGCCACTTATATATCATCAGCTTAGCTCGGAATGGCAACATATTCGCTTGTCTCTTGCACTGCGGACTGGCCTACGATTCCGTGGCACACCAAACGATGTATTTTCACAACTGATGCTCGGAGCGATTTCAAGCAAAACACATGCGTGAAATAATTAGTATGTTAAATGGAATGAACTGGAGTAGAGCTTCATGTATAATGAGATGAGTAAACAATGCGCGCGCGCGCGAACGAGCGAATGAGCGAGGGAACGAGTGAGCGAGCGAGCGCGCGAATGTGTGTGTGTGTGTGTGTGTGTTTGCGTGCGTGCGTGTGCGTGCATGCGAGCGCGTGCGTGCGTGCGTGTGTGTGTGTGTGTGTGTGTGTGTGTGTGTGTGTGTGTGTGTGTGTGTGTGTGTGTGTGTGTGTGCTTAATTGATCAAACGTAAAATGTTAGTTCCTAATAGTTTCAGATGTAGCATATTTTTTTACCTGATGTAGTACCCGTTTTTTTAGCATAAATTGTCATTTAATTATAACATCCCAAAGTGTGAGTTCCAGTAACTTGATAATGAGTAGGGCAAGATCGTTAATTGTTGTTGGTGCGTTTACCGTATCCATGGATTGAACATCCACTTTGACTTCACTCATGTATAACATGGTTGTGCGTGTGAAGCCGCTGCAAATTTGTGATTTCATTAATTTTCACACAATATGATATAGCTAGTTAGCCTGATAATTTAACCAACAATGCATAACAAAGTTGCACAAACGAGCTACCATATCGGTGTGGATACTAGGTAGGCTTGGTTAGCCGAAACATGAATTTGAAGTGAAATTAGCAAAAAATCTAATTGATTAAGCAGTTTTAAACATGTAACGTTTAAAACTGTGGATCGACCCATCAGTTTACCCTAATTAAAGCAATAGTGCTATGTTGACGTTTTGCGTAGTGTACAGCTGCGATAAGAGTAGTGAAGTCACACATAGGTTTGCAGAACAGTCAACAATAAATAATGCACTAACACTTTAAACAATACAACACATAATGTTTAATGTTTAAAGTTTATCTGACTATCTGCCGTGTTGTGTGTTTATCGCCACACTCCTAAACTGTATCGCACCTCCAAGTGTACCCATTATTTCCCCACCAAACAGAAATCCATGCATGTTGCCTGATATAGAGGGTAAATGTCGTTATGTGGAGTCACTTAATTGGCATTTTAAAATTTCAGCCTGTCTCGACTGTTGAAGAATTATAAATTCACGGCCGTGGCTTTGAGTCCAGGCACGGCCGTGGCTTTGGGTCCAGGCACGGTCGGATCGGTGGCCTACGTTCCGGGCCGGGCCAGGTCCCGACTAAATTAAATGGCCGGGCTGAGCAAAATCAACACTTCGGGCTTGGTCTGGGTGTGGGACTACTTGAGTGGACCTGGACCTAAAAAGACATGTTATTTTGTTATACAAATGGAAGAACAAGTATATATATATATATATATATATATATATATATATATATATATATATATTTTAGATTGATCATTTGGTCTCTCATTCAAGGGTACATTGCATTCGCGTGGGTGTCTTCCAGTCTCAAACAAAGGGAATTATCAGGCAGGTGAGTCAATTAGCCAATCTCGATTCTCATGCGAAAGGTTGTTGTGCATCCTATGGGATAAGAGATGGTAGTTGATAGAAAGATCTCATTTGGGAGAATTTCATTTTATTCACAATAACTTCTCAGTCCGGCGTAAGGGACCGGCTTTCATACTCCTCCGTAAGATGTATAGGCCTATACATTGATGTTATAAGAAGATTTATAAGGATGGATGTTTTTATTTTGCGGTGACAAAGTCGACTATAGACATATATTTGCATTTTCGGAACTTTTCTTAATGTTTGATATGTCAATATTATTATATTATTGAAAATAATTTCTGAGTCCGGGTCCGGCTTTCTTACTGCGGTCAGCGTCCGGCGTCCCCGCCGCATCCGGCTGTCATACTGGTGTCCGGGTCCGACGTCCGCGTTCGTGTCCGGCTTTCATTCAGGTGTCCGGGTCCGGCGTCCGCGTTCGGGTCCGGCTTTCGTACAGCACCAATTTAAGTTGCTCTCCTCTATTGGACGAATAAAGAGGTGAAGATGATATCAAGTTAGGGTTTTTGATAAATTATTGAATTGGTATGAAATATGAAAAATATATAAAATATATGTGACACGTGATGTGTAAAGAATCAGTGCCGATTTGATATCCGAAAGTACTCTTTGTCTCAGAGGACAATAAATAAATGGAAAAAAGTATCTACATATTGTGTAAATGCAGCGTGAATACGTTTAATAACAAAGTTGACACTTGTCTAAGGAGGTCGGGTTACACATATATGAAAAAAAATTATAGACTATCGATAAACCAATGGATTCCTTGTTCACTTACCTTGTTAAATATTGTTCAATCGAAAATAATCACAGTGTGCTCTCATGAATTCAGTTTTGAAGGCATTGATGAGGAGTCAGATTTTCCCACACGTTTTTCTCAGCCCATGTTTTGTTTAATGTTCACTACACTAGTACCCCAAGCTTTGGTTGTGGCTACGTGGCTGCAATGTATACAAACTAGCTGAACGATATGTGTTTTTAGAGTTTATGATATCACATGTTTTCGGATGCAACCAAGGACGCCTCCGGTTTGCCATTGTAACGCTACAATGTAACTGTCGTGACTAACACAACTTCGATGCAGTGTCCTAACAAACATGGCGTTGACATTAACTACAACACACCATTTACAATATGCACAGACTAATTTGTATCAACCACAATCAGCCAAGTGCATTCGATTACATAATTGTCCCTGGAGAAAGGTTAGTAATAGAGTAATAGCATCGGACTACTCAAAACGTTTTGTTTTGGGTGTGCCAGTAAACACCGACAAACACTCTAATCTGAATCTACCGCCCAGTTGAACAAAACGATAAGTGCAACTTTATCAGCTCGTGTTGGTTAGGATCGCCCCAAAGCAACCTGGCGGAAAACCGTTGAAAAACAAAGACAACATCTAGGGTGGAAGTCATAGACCGAAGCCAAACAGGTGGCCAAAGCAGGACGTTCTGTAGAAGAAGCATTGCAGTCTTATGGGCCAGGGAGTCCGAAGAAGATAGGAAAGATACTAAATATTAGAACTGTAGTGCCATTCTCCGGCAAATCATGAATGCGGGTCGATCATCAATGCCAATTCGTAAATCAATGCACAGGCGTCCTGTCCGATATCGCATTGTGTTTAAGATCTGTATATTTACCTATCAAGCACTTTCGTCCAAGCAACCAGCATTTTTTCATTCACTGCTCACACATGCCATACAGCCCATTCAGCTTCTATCATCTAGTTATCTTCCGCTCCCAGTGTTAAGACAAACGTCCATACTAGATCTTTCTCAGTTGCCGCACCAACTCTGGTAAATCGGCAGAAAATATATTAACATTCCTCTGTCAAATAAAAACCCACGTGATTAAACTCGCTCATCCTTAATTGCACCTCCGCGTGTCGATCCAACTGTTTACGACTGGAACTGTTAAACCGGCTAGAAACGGTCTAATTATTTTGCTTTGGTGCGCTGAGCTTGTGCTTCCCAATGATTTCAGCGTAATATATGCCTTTGTATTGAATTATACAGTAAATATTCTGACACTGGTATGAATATAGAATAATGGATAGATAAGGCAAACTAAGATGTGGTCAGAGTTCCACGGAGAAAAAACGTCACCTATGTTGGTTAGTTGTATACCCGCAGTGAAACCAAACAGCTTGAGGTGCTAACACTATCTTGCTGTAAGGAATCGCAGGAATTTGGGTTGCTATGCATACCACAACATGTATGTGCAAGTGTTAACAGTTATGTGGCTGACTGCGTGAACGTTGTGATATCGATTGCTATTATCACATAATGATTACTGACAAGTGTTGGTTTTAGTAGTCTTATTGATGATACAGCGTTGCAATATTTGCCCACAATCAAGACAGTAGCGTAATTCTTGCCGACAGTGAACGATGTCACGAACGTGCACTATGCGCATGCGCCTACAGATCGAACCAACGAGAGCTCTTGTTCCAGTCACGTGGTAGCAACAAGAACCTTTTGATTACCGTGTTTTAGTAGATGCCATTGGTTTCTCTTTAATGAACAAAGGGTCATTCCATACCTTAAACGGAAAGTAAATACAAATATTACGGCTTTCCAAGTGTACCAAATACGACCTCCTTTTTGAGGAATATCCCCGAAACTGCGCCTGGAATATTGGTGATTTGATGCTTTTGTTTCATGCGTGAAAAGTCAGCTCTATAACTGAACTTCTAAAAAGCACTTTAAGCGAGGACATACACTCTAAAAACTACGCTAGCAGGTAACTAGTGCTGTTGTGAATACAGCCATGTCTTCCAGAAACCGAAAACATGTCACTAAAGTGAATGATGAACTTCGAAGCAAAACCACAGAATCCGTTTCGATCATCATTCAAGATGGCGACGTGCGAGCCGCCATCTTCGGCTTGATTCAGAATGACGATGACATCATGAACAAAATACTGGAGACGGTAACCCAGGCGATCGTAAAAACTCATGGACAGCCCAAACTTTCTCGAAAAGAGGAGTGGATGGAATTCCTCCAAAGCTACAAAAGGAAACAGTAGAACAAATTAGTATGCTAAGCCCATTGTATTGGGGATGGCACAATCGATTGGACAGAACAATGGCTGACTGACAGATGACAACGTGTTATGGTAGACGGGTAGTTTTCAAACAGGAAATCAGTTTTGAGTGGGGTACCACAAGGATCTCTATTATGACCTATAATATTCTAACTATATACCAATTTCTACCAATGTAGTCACAGTCTTAGGTTGATTAGGAAAAATATAACATACAAGGAAACAAAGCTTATACATCTGTATAAAGCATTAGTTAGGCCTCATTTAGAATACTGTGTACAAGCTTGGAGACCTTGTCGTCAGAAGAACATAATTACGCTTAACAGACTACAGATGAATGCAACTAAAATGACTAAAGAACTGAGATACCTTAGTTTTGAAGAACGACTGAAAGAATGTGGTTTAACAACCCTAAAGACAAGGCGGTTAAGAGGAGTTCAAATTGAAGTTTCTAACACGTTTAATGGTTATGAAAATATTGATAGAAACTGTTAATATGTTATTAACTCAAGAAAAATAACAGAACTACAGGGCATGAGGTAACATTAGCAAAGAAATAGTGTTGAATGGGTATCAGGAAGTACTCGTTCTCGCAGAGAACAACCAATGAATGACACCAATTACCTATATATTGTGTAACTGCTAGCAGCGTGAATATATTTAAAGAAAAGGCTGACACATATAACAGAAGGGTGGATTACACGTAGTTCAAAACTGTTGGACTCTCGACAAGCCAATGGATACCTCGTTCACTTGCCATATGGGCCTTTGCGTTGGATGGTATTCTTGCTAAATCTTGTTAAACAACAGCACACATGTACATACACACATACATACATACATACATATATACAAACATACATACATGCATACATAAAAACATACATACGTGCATGTATACATGCATACAAACATTCATACATATATACATGCCTACATACATACATGCATACATACATATGTATGTACATGCAAACATATAAATACATACATATTTTCATGCATGCCTAAGTACACATACATACAAACATGCATACATACATACATACATGCATACATACATACATACATACATGCATACATGCATACATACACATACATTCATGCATACATACACACACATACCCACACATACACATATATATATATATATATATATATATATACACACACGTACACACATACATACATGTATACCCATATACATATACATATACATATACATATACACACACACACACACACATATATATATATATATATATATATATATATATATATATATATATATATATGTATATAAACTATGAATTGCAATATCGTAAATCGCTCTATAACGGATAATGTTGGTACTAAAATACGATTGAAGCGCCGGTTGCTCATATGTATGCAACTATAAGTTGCGGAAGACCCTTTAGAGAATATATGGAATAACATAACGTATTGAATGTTAATGCCTACTTTCATCCCACTAGTACGCAACGTCGCACTCTTTTACACCTACTTTTCCTCTCTGATAACAATAGCCAATAATAAAATATCGTTGCGCACCCAATTGAGAGCCTCTAGTGACCAAATTACTTTTTCGCACTATTTTAAGTAGTACTTCGGTAGTGCAATGTATCCTATGTTCTTGCATTAGCTGCCCTTTCACCCATGCAACTGTTACTGTTTGTTCCCCATATCTCTGTCCGTGTTGCATGCATGAGGCTGACATTTTGCATGGTTTAATTAGCATGGTTTAATTGAGATGGTTCTTAAATTCAAAGAATAGAGGACATATGCATATTGCACGGGAGATGGCGAGGACCCAGAGTGACATAAGGATGTCAACGGCCCGCACGGGCTGTGATTGATATGAATAAATAGTATACATGATATATTAACCTGACTACCGTGTCATTTGGGTGTTGTGGTTAATGTCAACATCATGTTTGATAGAACATTGAAGCATATTTGTCATAGACACAACGACTGCATTGTTGCGTTGTTGTAATTAACCGGGAGCGACCACACTTGCATGTATTGATTTCCATGCACTAGCATAACCTTTAAAACAGCTATTGTTCCAAGAGCTTGCATACATTGTAGGTGCATGGCCACACACATGAATCAACGATGAACTGAACTAAACTGTTTTGAGCATATTGTATTAAAGGTGGGCAAACCTTTATTTTTTTAGATAACCACTTAATTGTTTCAGCTGGTCCCTTATTTTATTAGTTTTGCGGTTAAACTGAAGTTTCTAATATAATATCACATTGCATTTTGAGATTTCCCCTACCTTGTTTGATATGACCCCTTAATTTGATCAAATGATGATCAGTTATTAAGCATTTTTAATGATCCCTTAAATTATTGTTTGAGATGATCCCTTAGTTGAGTGTAGATTTCCTCTTTCATGTGTTGAGGTGACCCTTTTTAATGACCCCCGTTCTTCCTTACCATTCTGTCTGACTCGGTCCGAACGATATGATCGGCATTCCATATGTCCTCCCAGAAAACATGCGGCTCACTCGTTCTGAGATTTCTATGTTAATCGTACGTTTGTGAACGTCGACTGGGTATCAGCATGGATAGCCGTTATAAGGGTGAACATGAGGATGATGATGATGATGACGATGAGGAGGAGGAGTAGGATGATGAGGCTGAAGGTGTCATTGTCTTCGTCCTCATAATCGTAATAATGATCACTCTCATTGTTATCTTCTTTGTCATCATCATCATCATCATCATCATCACTAAGACCGCTTAATTGTTTAATCTTCTTCCTCTTATCATCATAACCATTTATCACCCTCATCATCACCATCGTAATTATCGTCATCATCATAATAATTATCATCATCATCATCATCTTCATAATCATCATTATCATCGTCACAAAGATCGCACCTTAATTATCATCATCATCATCATAATCGTTTATCACCCTCATCATCACCTTCTACATCATCATTAACAAGATTTAACAAGATATTTAACAAGATTGCCATCCCCAACAACAAGTTCCAGATGGCAAAGTGGACAAGGAAGCCATTGGCTTATCGAGAGTCCAAAATTTTTTCTCATCTATGTGTAGCCCACCCTTATCAAGTATCTTTCAATTCTATTTTTAAACATATTCACACTACTAGCATTAACACAATCATTTGGCAGTTTGTTCCATTCATTTATCACCCTCTGTGAGAAAGAGTACTTTCTCATGTCCAACCTACACTGCTCCTTAACTAATGCTGCTTTGTGTCCTCTGGTTCTGCTGCCTTCTTTAAGTTTGAAGAACATATTCCTATCAACATCCTCATAACCGTTCACTATTTTAAATACTTCTATTTGGTCTCCTCTTAGTCTCCTGGTCTCTAGTGTTGTCAAACCACATTGTAATAAGCGACTTTCGTAACTAAGGTCTATCAATTCTGGAATAATTTTGGTTGCTCTTCGTTGTATTCTTTCTAGCTTGTCTATGTCCTTTTTACGATAGGGCCTCCATGCTTGAATACAATATTCCAAATGTGGTCTAACTATTGCTTTGTACAGGGGTACAATTAGATGTTTCTCCTTATACATGATAGTTCTCCTAATTAGCCCTAGAATTTTATTTCCTTTCGAAGCAGCAATACCACATTGCTCTGAAAGTTTCATGTCAGCACTAAATGTTACTCCTAAGTCCTTTTCTTGTGTGGTTCTACCTAGTACAGCATCCCCCATTTTATATTCTTCGTACATATTTCCATGTCATATGTGTATACATTTGCACTTCCCAAAATTGAATAACATTTGCCATTTTTCTGACCATTTAACTAATTTATCTAGATCATCCTGTAAACTTTGTTTATCTGTATCATTTGTAACCTTTCTGAATACTTTTGTGTAATCTGCAAATTTGAGTACTTTGCTAGATGTGTCATCTTCCAAATCATTTATATATATTAAAAACAGTATAGGGCCTAATACTGATCCCTGTGGTACCCCACTCAAAACCGATTTCCAGTTTGAAATCTCACCGTCTACTATTACTCTCTGTCTTCTGTGTGTAAGCCACTTTTTTATCCACTTGATTACATCATTACCTATACCATGGGCTTTTAGTTTAAGTATCAATCTTTGGTGTGGCACTTTATCGAAAGCTTTCTGAAAATCTAAGTAGACAACATCCACTGGTGACCCGTTATCTACCCACTTTGTAATTTCTTCAAAAAAACACAACAGATTGGTTAGACAAGACCTTGCCTTTAGGAACCCATGTTGAGATGTATTTATTAAATTATGTTTTACAAGGAATTCCACCATGTGGTCTCTAATTAATGTTTCGAGTAATTTACATATAACTGATGTTAAACTCACTGGTCTGTAATTTTCTGGCTTGTTCCTCGATCCCTTCTTAAATAGTGACGTAATGTTTGCTTCTTTCCATTCTGAAGGAACTATTCCTTCTTCTATTGACAAGTTAAACAATTTTGCAAGTGGTGTACTAATTTGCTCAACAATTTCCTTAAGCAGTTTTGGTGGTATCCCATCAACTCCAGGTGATTTATTATCTTTCATGTTCTTAATTTTGTTTGCTATCATTACAGGAGTTACAAATAACTGCCCTAAATGTTCTGATTTATTTCCCTCAAATTAAGTAAATGGAACTGGAAGTGAGCTGATATCTTCTGTGGTAAATACTGAGCTGAAATACTCATTCAGGACCTCTGCCATTTGAAACCCCTCTGAAATTATGTTTCCCCTGTTGTTTTCTAGTGGTCCGACCTTATCTCGAACGTTCTGTTTACTCCTTACATAAGCATAGAAACTCTTGCTGTCATTTTTTATATTACCTGCCAATTTTTTTTCAAAGGTTCTTTTACATTTTCTAATTTCAGTTGTAGCTAGGTTAAGTGCCTCTTTGTAATTTGCATAGTCTTTATCCTTTCTGGTACGCCTATAAACCTTCCACATAGTTTGCTTAAACACTATTTTTCTAATAGCTTCTTTTGACAAGTGTTTCTTTCTAGACCGTTTTCCTTGTTTTTTCAAGGGAACAAATTTATCGATGATACTCTCAATTTCATATTTTAGAATATTCCAACATTCAATTAGTAACATCATCATTATCATCATCATCGTAATGATTATCATCATCATTTTTGTTACATTACCGGTCGATTATTACATTACCTATTTTAATCATACGTTTGTGAACGTCGAGTGGGTGTCAGCAAAGCTAGCCATTTTAAAGGTGAATCACGATCATTATGATTATCATCATAATTGTTATTACATTACTGGTCGATTTATTACATTACCGGTCGATTATTACATTACCGGTCGATTTATTACATTACCGGTCGATTATTACATTACCGGTCGATTATTACATTACCGGTCGATTATTACATTACCGGTCGATTTATTACATTACCGGTCGATTATTACATTACTGGTTGTAACACACGTCTCGGGCGCACAATTCCGGATCACCCCAGTCGATGTATTATGACAAATGGTGTTCGGACGTAGCAACGACAGTACTTAGCAACGCAACACAATGAAGGATCGACAATCACCAAACGCTATGCAATGAAAGGACGACTTGCGGTGAAACGCATGTCGTGTACACTCGTCTATGAAATGAAATACATTACGACGCTATACAGGGAAACATTTGGCATGGTGTTAACGCTAAGTAGTAATTCATTACATTACGACAATATACAGGGAAAATGGGGCATGGTGTTAATACTAAGTATTAATACAATACATTACAACGCTATTCAGGGAAACATGGGGCATGGTGTTAACGCTAAGCATTAGTTGCTAATTTGACATCACTAATATGGTAATAACGTGACTTATGCAGGAACAGTTGTAACTTCTTTTAATATAATAACGCAGAATATGCAAATAAATGGGAGAATATCTAGTAAACAGTTATTGACGAGATCTGAGTACTTGGCGGGTGGGGGTTTCTGGAAATCTGGTGATTTGATGTGGACTAACCTAAAGGTCAAACGTTAACATCCACGAGACACCTCTAAGCATTTTCAGATCAAGTTTTAATGGAAATATTTATAATCATAATTATAGCGAGTGTGTGAAATGAGAATATCTGATTGTCCAAACTTCGATTTTTATGGGCCGTCCTAATAAACATGCATATAAATAAAAACATATGTACATATACAGAATTGTTTTTTTCCCGCAGCTCATTTCAAGCAATGCTCAAGTGTGGAATATGACTGGCCGTTATTGCCACGTGGTGATTGAAGTGTGAACAACACGGCGATCTGCGCTATTCAGCAGCCACGTTTAAAAATAATTAGATAATTAGAGAACAGCAAATAGACAGATAGACAGTGTGACCTGTTGCGCTCTGTTGAAAATGCCCTTACTAATTGGAAACGCTTTAGTAACAGTTCAACTGCGTTATTTGAAAAAAATGTGTGCATCGGAACTTATTTCGTATGCCTTGTTAAACTAGACGATGGTGTGAGAGAAAAGGGAGAATATAGAAACATATCGTGTCACAATTCCACGCGTAAATCAGCAAAAAAATGTTAAAGACAATGCTAGGGTAAATGTTATTCCTTTTCAATAAGACTGATGTGGGCGGATTGGGATTGATGCTCTGGTGCTAAAACGTAAATATTGCATATGCAGCATTTGGTCCATATGAATGTAATGTAAGCTCGAACACCACAGAAGAGAATTTGAAGGCAAGTTTAATGGAACAAAATAACATAAATAGAGAAGGTAGATGAAGCGGTAGGCTATGGTAAGGAAGTTCATTTCTTCGGCGTGCGTCTGAGGTAGCGAAGGTTAACAGTATTCCATATCACTTATTGACTTGCGTGTGCTGTTGTTTCATGCCTGACATACATTCAGTTTCGTGTTTTCAATCAGTTTATCATTGCTCCACACTTTTCTGCTGAAATATTACTGTACATGACGGCTGCATGCTAATTTCAACATAAAGTACCAAATTATGGGTGGCTATGGGCCCTATATACTTGACGCTATCAACAACTTTCAATGTCACGTGGTTAATGTTGATTGAAAGTGGAACAACAACAACCTGCCCCACGACATTTGTCTGTTTTGTGCTAATGGTCAACCCAAATTATGTGTTGCTTATAATTAGGAAACGTATATTGAATTGTGTGTTATGCGGGCGATGTTAGACAGCTCCCTTTGAGATACATTATGTAAATATACACCCTCTGTGAAGGAACTAGTGGTGTACGACAGCACCAGGGATAAGTGTATACCAAAGAGTGTGGGTGCTACGGCACACCCCTGTGTTATTCCACTACGAATCTTAAGGGGTTTGGAAGTTGCCCTCTCTTAGTAGTTTTCACGGACGAGACCTCACTGAGCAGCTTTAGATAAATCTAAGAATTGGCCGTGTCTGATTTATAATATTAATACTACTACTAATAATATAATAATAAAGTTTATTTCAACAACATCGACAGTAAACATACAGACACAACTGAATTTTAACCATCAGAAGTACAAGTTAAACATTTTAGAAATGGGCGAGAAGAAACGTGAAGCGTATGTTGCTTGCCCTATCATTTATAAGTGACACTAAATAAAACAATTATAGTTTACAAGTGTAAGCGTTAATGGTACAATTCAGTTCTGAGTATATTTGTTATTTTTGTAAAATACAATAATTCATTAGCAATTCTACTGCAATACAGTTCATTTGTTCACCATTGGTTACATAGCTATGTACTACTTGAACGGTTCCTTTGTGAAAAGATATACATTGTTGCAATGAATTAATGAGCTGTCAAGGGAATTCCATAATTTTATACCGTTAATTGATATACACATTGTCGTTAGATTAGTGCGTGCATACTTTTGTTTAAATAAGCATTTTGTCGGGTCATATAGATAGGGTCATAAAAATTTGTGTATGTTGTTTGGCAATGAATTGTTACATGCCGTATACATAATTTCAGCAATTTTTAGTTTTACCATATCAGGCAATTTTATAATGCGGAAATAAAAAAAAATAGGCTAGATGTGTCGAACCTCTGACCACCATATATTAACCTTTGCCATCTTTTTCTCTAACAAGACTAAGCATTTTAAGTTTGCCGCATATGTATTTCCGCATATTTCAACAAAACACATAATGTAAGGCGAGAAGAGAGAAAAACATAAGATACGCATTCCACGTTTGTCAATTAAGAAACTAGTTTTTTAAATAACTACACACTTTTTGAAAATTTTGATTTCAATATAGAAATGTGCTGTTTCCACGTTAATTTGTCAGGAATTAGTACACCTAAAATTGCGTTGCTTCAATTCTATTAATTGTGCATTGTTTATTTTTTTTAGAGAGATACGTTTTCAATGCGCGATTTACAAAAATCATGTAATTTGTTTTTGTTATGCTTAATGATAATCTATTCACTGAAAACCACAAATTGAGCTTATTCTGCTCGGAATTTGTCCTTCGGATACTTTCATTAATGTCATTATTACAATATAATTCGTTCATGTCGTCTGCACATAAACAAACTTAAACAGTTTTGAAGCAATGAATATATCTTTGGTATACATTATTAATAATTTGGTCCTAAGATGGAACCTTGTGGTACATCACAACACACCCTAAGTACCTCAGAATCACAATTTTTATACTGAACAAAATTGTGCTATATTTGCTAAATAACTCACAATCCACTTATATGCTATACCACGAACACATTAGTAATTATATTTAGTTGCCAATACTTAATGATCAACTGTGTCGAATGCTTTCTTGACATCCATAGATACAACAATATAATATTTATAATTGTCTAGAGAATTAGTAATTTATTCAACCAATTATAAAATAGTTTGAGAGTTTGACATATTAAATCTTAAAAAAATACTGGCTTGGTCAAAGTAAATCATACCTATTTAGAACAATGTACAATCTAGCATTATATATTTTCTCAAGAATTTTCGAAAATTGCGGTAGTCAAGAGATGTAGGTATATAAGGTATATAATTTGTGAATACACACTTACCCCCAGTCTTAAATACTGGATTACCTTTGACAATTTCCATTTGGGTGGGGAACCTGTATGGAAAGATACATTGCATGTGTGATTGACGGGTTTTATAATTTCAATAATAATTGTTTTGGCAATGCTCGTGTTAATATCAGTAGAATCCGTTGACGCTTTGTTTTTAAATTGTTGTACAGTTCTAATAATTTCTTGTCCATCAACCGGACTTAGACACATACTCCCTTTACATCCTTCCCAAAAATTATCATAAATAGACACATCCTTGCCAGGTGAATATATGTTCTTTGCTAAGATAAAGCCAACATTTGTAAATATAAATTGTTGAAACCATTTGCAATAGCCTTATTTTCTTATGTTTGTTTGTTGTTGCTCACAAAAAAGTAAGTTATTATGGAACGTTGAATTTATAAGTAAAGAACACTAGTTCTCTAGCGGCTTCTCAACGACCCCTCCACTGGGCCTTAGGTGGCTGGGCTATGCCATGTATCTGTCGCTGCTGTAGTTTCTCAACGACCCCTCCACTGGGCCTTAGGTGGCTGGGCTATGCCATGTATCTGTCGCTGCTGTAGCTTCTCAACGACCCCTCCACTGGGCCTTAGGTGGCTGGGCTATACCATGTATCTGTCGCTGCTGTAGTTTCTCAACGACCCCTCCATTGGGCCTTAGGTGGCTGGGCTATACCATGTATCTGTCGCTGCTGTAGTTTCTCAACGACCCCTCCATTGGGCCTTAGGTGGCTGGGCTATACCATGTATCTGTCGCTGCTGTAGTTTCTCAACGACCCCTCCATTGGGCCTTAGGTGGCTGGGTTATACCATGTATCTGTCGCTGCTGTAGCTTCCTGGTAAACTAACCCAGTGGCTATTCAGTCTTAGCATTTTTTTTAACATAGCTGAAATGACGTCCATGTAATGTTATGCTATTCTCTTATTGACGTATCGTTCCAGAACCCATCGTTGTCTCTGCCTCTGCATCCGGATTTCCCGAGTTCGGGGACTGCGCCTTCTTCTTTGATAAGAACTGTGCCAGTTGCGAGACTGTGACGTCATCAGACAATCCTCTGGACTTCGTCCTCAAAGTGAATCTCTCCCAGCCCCAGTCAAACTTCGACGTGCGCATCACTTTGCGTGACGGCAACTGTGGTGACGCCAGTCAGGTAAAACAAGTTATTGCTTGGGGGAAAATAGTGTACATATGCTGTCTATAATAAATGATGAAAATATGAGCGAGCAAACTCCACACCAGCGGCGCCACTCACCATGTCAACTCTCCCACGCCATATATTTGACGTGCCGATTCTGCTTATAATAATTCCATTTGGATATATCTCAATACAATGGTGGATAATGCTTGTATTAAAAATGTGTCTAGTTCGCTTTGTTTGCAGCTATGTTACGCTACTCAAGAGCACAACTGCATTGATATAACAATAATTGCTAACCAGTCGTTTATGTCACTCCGCATTTACCCATTTTGAATTTATAATAAAGTTGTGCCAGTGGAGATATGCAGTTATGGAGTGTGGTGGCAGATATGAAGGTGGAGGGCGAATGGGACCGAAAGTGAGCCTCTGTGTGTGTGTGTGTGTGCGCGCGTGTGTGTGTGTGTGTGTGTGTGCGCGCGTGTGTGTGTGTGTGTGTGTGCGGGCATGCGTGAATGCGTGCATGATGGCATGAATTCAGGTACGTATGCCCGTATGCAAGTATGCATGTACATGTGTACAGGTATGTACACAGTATGCTAGCATGCTTGCATGTACGCATATATGCACTGTTTTGCAAGTAAGTGTGCGTGCGTGCTTGAGTGCCAACGTGCGTGTGTGCATAAGTTATTTCACCAGACAAACTATAATATAATATTTTTTATAAATAAATATATATATATATATATATATATATATATATATATATATATATATATATGCGTTATGTATGTATGTATGTATGTATGTATGTATGCGTGCATGCTGGCATGAATGCAGGTGTTTGTGTGTGTGTGTGTGTGCCTCCTGGAGTGCCGTCGTGCGTGTGTGTGAATAAGTTATTTCACCAGACAAACTATATAATATATATTGCCATTCTGGAGAGAGAGATATATGAAACCATAGAACAATCTTTCCGACTGTGCTCTCCAGGTTCACGTCTACACGGAGGAGAAGCCACTCAACGCTGGCCCGTTCGATGGCTATTTCAGGTGGTGTCATGTGGCGGAGGCAGAACCGCCTGTAGATTTAACAAGATTTAACAAGATTTGCTATCCAAGCCAAAGGCCCAGACGGCAAGTGGACAAGGAAGCCATTGGCTTATCGAGAGTCCAACAATGTTCACCTACTTATAACCCGCCCTCCTGATATATGTGTCAACCTTGTTTTTAAACATATTCACGCTGCTAGCAGTTACACAATCTGTAGACAGTTTGTTCCATTCATTTATTGTCCTCTGTGAGAACGAGTGCTTCCTGATGTCCAATCTACATTGATCCTTTACTAATTTTACCTCATGTCCTCTAGTTCTGCTATCCTTCTTGAGTGAGAAAAACATATTTCTATCAATATTTTCATACCCATTCAATATCTTAAAAACTTCAATCTGATCTCCTCTTAACCTCCTTGTCTCTAGAGTTGTTAAACCACATTCTTTCAGGCGTTCTTCATAACTAAGGTCTCTAAGTTCTGGAATCATTTTAGTTGCTCTCCTTTGTATGCGTTCAAGCGTATCTATATCCTTCTTACGATATGGTCTCCATGCTTGTATACAGTATTCTAAATGAGGTCTAACTATTGCTTTATAAAGAGGTATAATTAACTTTTTTCCCTTATATGTTATGTTTCTTCTAATCAATCCAAGAATTTGATTACCCTTTGAAGCTGCAATACCACACTGCTCTGAAACTTTCATATCAGCGCTTATTGTAACTCCTAAGTCCTTTTCTTTTACAGTAGTACCAAGAACAGTAGCTCCCATTTTATAGTTTACATTCAAGTTCCCATGTCCTGTATGTAGGCATTTACATTTCCCAAAATTGAACAGCATCTGCCATTTCTCAGACCATTTCACTAATCTGTCTAGATCGTTTTGTAAATGTTGTTTATCACCATCAGTATTAACCTTTCTAAACAGTTTTGTGTCGTCCGCAAATTTCAGTACGTTACTTGTTATACTGTCGTCCAAGCTGGCCCGTTCGATGGCTATTTCAGGTGGTGTCATGTGGCGGAGGCAGAACCGCCTGTAGATGGCGCTACTGTCTGCTCCTTCGCGTGTGGCGACAACAAACGGGGCTGTGACTACTTCTCTGTGCGCGTCTTCGGACGATACGGGCCAGTGAAGTCACTGTGTGAAGTATAACTGATTGGGAATTAGTTAGGAATATGCTAAATGCGTTTCCTTTCAGAATGCTCCGTTCACTTGCTGATGTGTTTTATTAGCTGTTATATGCTTGCAAAATGGAATATATAAACGTATTTGGGTTTAATGATTGTGTCCATAGCCATCCCATTTGTGCTGCTTATTTGTTCAGCCGTCTTGGAGCTAATTTATGTTGTCACTGTTGCAGATAATGAAACTGATGAATTTGGAGCTCTGTAGTTCAACTTGTCAATGCCTGAGATGTTATTCACACAACATGAAATGATCAACTGGTCTATAGATTGATGGCTTCAGAGATTACCTATTTATTTGAAGCAAATCAGTGCAGACTACTGACTGTGTGTGTGTGTGTGTGTGTGTGTGTGTGTGTGTGTGTGTGTGTGTGTGTGTGTGTGTGTGTGTGTGTGTGTGGGTGTGGGTGTGGGTGTGGGTGTGTGCGTGTTCAATATTACGTAACAAGCAAGAAACTAAACAAGTGTTGCATAAGAAATATATATACAATCAGCTGTGTTTGTCTACATTAGTGTTTTTTTATCCAAGTAAAACAAATCGTTAGTATAAAGCCAAAACATTTAATATTAATTCAGAGTTATTTGCAAATGCGTAACCAAAATATATGCATCTGAATGTGATTCCAAAATATTTGCATTTGCATTTGAATGCGTTCCTGGAAAATGATATTTACATTCGCATTTGCATATGAATCAAGTGAAACATTTCCATTTGCATTCAAATGTGTTGACATGCATTTGTTAACAAGTCTTCAACATATACACACTATTTTTTCCCCAAGCAGCACGTTGTTTACCTGACTGGCGTCACCACAGTTGCCGTCACGCAAAGTGATGTGCACGTCGAATTTTGACTGGGGCTGTGAGAGTTTCACTTTGAGGACGAAATCCAGTGGATTGTCTGATGACGTCACAACCTCGCAACTGGCACGGTTCTTATCAAAGAAGAAGGCGCAGTTCCCGAACTCGCGAAATCCGGTTGCAGAGGCAACGATGAATTCTGGAAATACACGTCGATAAGTGAATATAATGGAATATGTTTATATGGACGTTATTTCAGATATGTTCAGACAATTGCTAAGGTGGAATAGAACAATACGTTACTTGCGACGTTGTGGGTGAAGGCAGTGTTAGTTGATAGTCCCAGGAAACTATAGCAGCGACAGATACATGGCACCACCCAGTGACTGAACATGCTATTGGAACACCATTGACGCACAATAAGTTCCATTTTCACAACGGTCAGAAAATGTGAGATAAAAGTATGTTTTTTGGCGTTTTTCGCAACTTTTGATGATTGTGATTAATATATGCTGGTGTGTAAACTATCACCGCATGTGACCAAACTGAGTTGTATGTGCACTTACACTTTGTTTATTTATATCATTTTGCACCTTAATGAGAAGTTAATAAAAAAAACTGAATTGTCGAAACGGGGCTGATCAAAGGCCCATGGGAGGGTTCGTTGAACAGCCGCTGAAGAACGAGTGTTCTTTATCTGTAAATGCATAAAGGAATTCATTTCCCGAACAAAGTGAGACAACGGATGGCTACAAGACAACTTATTAGCAGTTAGTTACATCGGTTGTGATTATCCTATGAGTCTATATTAATTGTGTCGAATTATCAATTAGGAGCGTAGACTTGCCAGTGACGTGTTGTTCCCATTGGGTAGATGTGTTGGCCGAGTTGTTGTGAAATTTTAGTGCAAATGCCTCCGTATATTATACAAATATAGCATTTACACAACGTATCCCTATTTTCGTAACTAATAAGTACTGTTGTCAGCTGAAATTGCCGGTCACATGTTTCATATATACGTTTTGCCCCGATATACAGATACGTATACACGGATGTAATGACCTCCAATAGTGAATACGCTCCTCGTGATTTCCTATATATTATTTTAAAGAAAGCATTCTTGAGTTTTACACACGGAGCAATATCGATGTATAAAATAGTCATAAAATAACGTGGAAAACATTCGTTCAATAACGAGTTGAGAGCCTCGCTAATAGGAATTCACTCGGCAATTACAAGGTTGAAGGCCAATTAGTACACTAGAGTGGTGAAGCAGTAGTCTCAACCGCAGTCAGATCTGTGTCTGGGGTCCTTCTCCCACCTCCCACCAATTTTGAGAGTCCACCTCCTACCAATCCGACCTTCCATCTATTTTTAAATCCAACCTCCCTGGATAATCGAGGTTATTGACGTAGCTGCGGACGACTTCCTTGATAAACGAGCCGATCGCCAGAGGGCAGTAGCTGTTGCGAATGAACTTTGTGGGCAAAGACTGTGCGATTCAATGTGAATGATCTAATACTAATTAGTTTTAATACACCGTTTTATTTAATTACATTGTCTCGTGTGTATTATACGTGAATATAGTAAGGCATCCACAATGGGGAGAACATGGTATGTCCACTCAAACACGTAAAGCGAATATGCTACAACACAGTCCCACGATACGGTAGCCAAGTAAAAACCGGTGTTGCCGTTGGATCCTGTACATAGCATGTACAATAATGTTGATACAAAATACATATAATATATGTTATATGTATTTCCACAATAGCGACATAGCAAGCTGATTAATCTAACCAAATACAGTATCATTCGTACATTACTTACAAAATCCAAATATATCGAAGGACACCTGTACGTTTACATGGTGTATGCTTACCAGACAGTTCTAGAAAATACATATATGCTCATCAAGTCATCAAGCAAGCTGCATCAGGATACATAGGGCAATTATTTGAAGTTTCAGATAAAAATTATGAAGGAAAAAATCACATGCAGTGGACAAGATTCCACCAATATGTTTAATGGAAACAGCAGTTTGGGATATATTTGCCATGTCACTCACTTATGTTTTGCCACATATGACACTCCTCATTCGATGTTTTAATAATTATTATGTTCATTGCAGTTTTACAGGATGTGAACATAGTTAGCGTGTAGACTTTAGTTAGAGTGTAGACATATGAATTGCTTTTAGTCAATCATTAATTGAAGAGAAAAGTGAAAACCCACGGACTTCGCACTCAGTGCGCTTGTAGACCACAACACGTATTTCACTGTTTGTTGACTCTGCTTGCCTTCGTGAAAGTACTTTGGTTTCAATACAATATTATAAATGCATACATAAAGTGCATAATATTTTTAATAATATTATGTATGAATTTTGCACATCAGTGTTATGTGCTAGGGCCTAGGGAGACATCTGGTATTGATCAAACATAATGGTAAAAAGGTATAGGTATATCGTTCTACAGGGTTTACCCAGTCTTTAGGAGTGGTCATGTTGCTTTACAGACACATTCATTCGAACACCATCTGGACTTCTCAGGGAAGCAACCTTTGATTGATGTAGGAGACATTCAATAAAACAACTGTTGCCTATCTTATGCCTTAGATCAGCGAACACTACCGAGGAGCAGAAGTCTGCAGCCCGTCACCGACAAGAGGAACACTTGCGACTGGCCACCTTTGCCCGGGCCAAATACAACAGCCTTGCTGCAGCGGCTACTCAGACGGCCACAACATATGATCTTGTCCTCGGACCACATCAGCCCAACTCTGCCGATATCTCCTTTCACTACAGCTTTGATTTTGCCCAACGGATTAATATCAAATCATGTTTAAATAACAAAGATAACAATCATATTATATGTTCCTCCATGGTCTATTGCTTATTCACTGCTTAAAATGTTGGTAATTACAGAACATCAAGAGGAAGCTGCGCCGAACGAGGGTGTCGTCCCTGGCAGACATCACAGATGTCGTGAACAGTTCCACCACGGCCAACCAGGCACAGCTTGTTGGCGATGAGGCAGGAAATGTGTTCGTCCCGACCTTCGACTGGAGCACTTTCATGTCTCTTGCCTTCAAGAAGATAAAGGGCATCAAGGCCATGCAGCACTTCACCTTCCCTGCTGACAGGCCAGGTGTGGTGCTGACGAGGCAGGAGTGGGATGGACCCACCACAGAGATGGTCCTGCTGCGGGGGGGGGGCTGCCACAAGGGATGCCGCATCCCACACTGCCTGCTGGACTGACCCGCGACAGACATGCCTACCTGTACCGCCACATCAGGCCGTTTGTTGATGAGGAGAAGAGGGACATTGGGTGTCCAAGGCCAGCCACTCCTCAGCCCCCCTCCCAATCCTCTCAGTCCCCATCCTCCTCCGACTCAGACACAGACTCTTCAGATGTGCCTTTGTCCAAGTGGACAAGGGGCAATGGTCGAGGTGCACGGGGCAGGCCATGCCGAGCCCGCGGAGGTAGAGACAGAGGACGTGCCATGTAAGTAGGCTTTGGAGAACTCTGATGGACCTGGCAATGTGTCCTGTTATAATTTGTAATGTTAAATTATTTATATTTTTAAGATAATACAACACTAAGATATTTTGAAAGTGATCCTTGTTTACAATGACCCGTGCTCGCGATGACCTCCGGGCATATGTAATCGTATAGTCAAATTGGTTGTACTCAGTAAGTATTTGATATTTCCTAATTATACTTATATATTTTCTACACAATCTCTAAGCCTGTGCAAAATTATATGAAGATTGGGACATTATAAATGTGTGGTTGCTATGGTTATGTTGGAGAAGGCCAATTTTTCAAGTCGGTTTTTTAAAAGCTTATTTTCTCGGAAGTGTTATTCCACAAATGTATGCGCTTCAACTGGAATATCTTTGCCCACGAGTAAGGTACAATGTTCATGTTGGTGTCATTTTAAAGCTATTAATATCTTCTATTTGAATCAGTAATAATATGGAATTGTCCATTTGACTCGATAAACCTGGTTTTGGTATGCCGCACACACACACACACGCACACGCACGCACGCACGCACGCACGCACGCACGCACGCACACACACACACACATATATGCATACATATAACTTTAAATAGCACATTATGATAAATTCCTCTTTACTCACTTCATTTATTGCGGTTTTTTATTGTTGTATTATCCTTTTCGTTTATTCTTGGACTTCGGTAAATTAATGTTATATATAATAGTTAATATTGAATTTATTTTAATCCTATTACATCTAATTTTATTTCGTAAGTCTGAATAGATTATTTAATGTATGAAATAACTCCCCTTCCCCTTCTTCCTATTCGATATCCCCTAAACATTGTATATCCTGTCAGTCCTTAATCTGCATCTACGATGTCTCTGTTGACCCATGATTCTGCTATATTCAATTATGTGAGGGTCAACATCTTAGACCGCAATGTTTAATTTGTTTTTCTTATTTGCTATGCTCCTTGCCTTTAAACACACACATTTTTAACCAGCTTCATAAATGATTTTCGGATATTTTATTACTGGTTTGTGTGCACTAGTGGTCTCTTGTCCTGTTTGAGGCACCTCTAAGTAACCACCCTGTACTTCTAGTTTAATGAGAGGGTCAGTTAGCACGTCGACACTGCCAAAGACACACTAACCATCGGCGCAACGTTGACGCAGCGGCACCACATATTGGCTGTGCAACGGCACAATATATTGGTGGTGCAACGACACTACATATTGGTGTTGCAACGCCAGTGCGTTTGTCATTATATTCAATGTGTGAATATTCTGAATGGACAAAACTGTTGAAATAAAATTGTTTAATTTTATTTTAAACTTCTTGCATTGAAGTGAATCATAAACAATGATGATCTAATGTTTTTTTTATTTGAAAGCAAATTGCGGTTCTCTGTAGTAAGATTGGTCTACACTAACATTACTGTAATCGTTTTTACAAGGATCGTTATAATTATCATATTCACTGTGTGAATATTCTGAATGGACAAAATTGCTGAAGTCGAATTGTGTTTTGTGTTCATGTAACATATGCAATGACTTATTCTTTTGAAGTGTACAAGCATAGCAACATACATACGTTAACATGCGTATTAAAAAACTCCACTGCCAACATCGCCCCATATTATAATCCCTACGCCACGACACCCAACTGATGTAGTGACAATGTCAAACATAAAACAACAGTGAAGGTCATCTTCTAGAGAATGGCTATGCACATCTTTGATATGTCACGGTTTAAAATCGTCCCATTGGGGGATTTCCCCATTTTGTTATGGTAAAAATAATTCCATAATATGTCAGTTGAATAATCGTACGTTGAGTTTATCAAGGTCATTATTTACTGCTTCTTTTTCCGCATGATGTCCGTTCGGCCCAATTCTTCTGTAATGTCGGTAGGTTTCCCTACACGCAGTCGTGACGCATTAGCTAACAGTTATAACAAAATCGTTTGATAAATCTGTAAACATTGAGTCCGCTAAACGCAAATGACAGCAGTACTGCTGCGGCTGGTGTCACCTTGCGGACTCCTTATAAATAATTCATAGTGTTTGTGTGTGTTTTTAGCCGCAACGTGGCAGCACATTGTTATCAGTACTGGCGACTTTCGCCAAATATCCGTGGAAATACTAGTGTGTCGATCGAGTGTCGTTTGGTTTGGTAGATACGCTGAAACTGCATCTTTGCCGAATGCAAAACAAACAAAGCAACACCTCATTGTAGGCTTACATTAAATTTATGTAGCACCATCAAAACAATTTGAAGCACATGTAGATTGGACAAAATACATCACGCAAAACAAGCGCTAGTTTTTCAAATAGATCGGTGATCAATGAAATGGTTCCGAGTCATTCCGTAGAAGCGCCCCGTATTCTTCGCATAATTCATAGTAGCGCCACACTGCGAATTAACTACCAGTCTGGTTTAGAGGCCGATTTGAGAACTAATAGACGCGCACCCAAGCCTTCGCACTCGCGCACTGCGCGTCTATTGGGAACAACACGGTATATGTAACAAATTTCCCGTTTAATAACAACACTAAATAGTATAGTAAACAATCACAAATCAAATATGTTGAATATAATTTCAATCTACCAACGTGTTCATCACAATCAAACCACAGTTTACACAATGACACAAAGCACCTTATTGATTAGTATACCTAGTCTGTGTCACGTTCCGTCTTTATTGCATAATATAATATTAAACGCACCCAAACATTTCACTTTATTTGTTATTTATATTTTTAGAAACACATATAGTGTACGTTGACTTGCCACTGGAACGTGCCACTATTGGTTGACTTGATACCCGGCGGTGATATTCCGACCCGTTGTAATTCGATTTGAGACTCGTCACAATTCTTGAGACGCGACGCAATACGAACTGATACCTGGCACCGTTTTTGCAATCCGTCGTAATTCGATTTGAGACCCGTCGTAAGTATTTGCGACATTTGCGTTGGGTCTTACATCGAATTACGACGCGTGGCAAATATTTACGTTATGTCGTCAATATAAATGCGACTCAACGGTATTCCGTGTTTGCGACGGGCCCATGCTTCTATAATAGCGTGCATTACCAAAGCAGTCAAGCATGACGAACGAGGTAAACTCAAAGGAGGTTCGATTTCCTGCTTCCTTCTTTTCGTCGAGTTGGGCGATATTCCCAGAAAATCACGACGGCAGCAACAACATGAATCCGTTTAAAGATGCCACACACTAGCGAATGCAAATGTTTTACGTTCTGGTGGAAAAACACAACCAGGATTGTTGAGATATTGTTATCGGCCTTTATGGAGCAGCCGAATATCTTAATAAAAGCAATCTAGTTCGATATAACTATGACACTGTTACGTCTAATCATGACACTATGTCCAGTTACTCACTAACTACTAATTAGCCATAATTAATATGTTTCGACAACTTGCAGCGGCTATTGTTGTCTTTTGATTTAGTCCCATCTCAAACTTCGCTTGTCTTTGCCACTGTGACGAAGAGATCGACAAGATTCATGCCACGATCGGCTGGCGCCACTGCCACTTCGTCAACGAACCGACTGTACAACTCGTCGAGAATCCTCTTTCGCTCTTCGACTTTTCTCTCTCTCGAAAGACCGGTCATAAACGTGCGGTTGCTCCAAGTGCGTATAGATTGCATAAAAGAAATTGCATGGGTTCTTGCAGTTGCAGGATCGTCTACATTATGAAAAAGAAGAAAGTAATAGAAACTTATCATCAAATACAATGTTGTGCATACCAATATATTGTACTACAGATGTTGGAATACAAAGCGCTGTGTTGATGTTGTTAAAATTATTTATAAACAATATTAGGGAAAACACATATGCATCAACTACATATATAGCATTTTAATTTTAAGTGGCAACTAACATTCAAAATATCTCAGCTAATATTTAAATATCTGGACTTACGAGAAACTCGCGATAAATATATATTTGTCATAGTCCTCGAATTTGCTATAAGGGCGTCCTACGATGACAACTAATTAGGCTTCCAAATAGAAAGGAGAAGTCGACGGATTGGGCCGATTGTTGCAACATATTTCTATTTTGCTGATGACATCGCATATTTGCCGAAAAAGTTTAGACGGCTTAAGAACTGCTGCGAAAAATTTAAAGTGTACTATTGTCTACGCGATTGACTCAGCAACAGTAACAATTGAGAATTAGTTGTTATTAATTGTTATTTACATGCAAATGCATCGCGATGTATCATCTGATCTTTACGAAGAAGCGCCGTAGAAAGGACGAGTAAATGAGACAAACACTGTTGTTGCCGGATTGACGTATAGTTCAACACTGTGAATAAAACACAAACAACATAAACCATCATTTATATTATATATATATAGCTGTGTGTGATGTCGAATACGCTTAATAGCCCTTAGCAACGGACCGAGAAGGTGCGACCGGTGAAAGGGCTGACCAAATTGGCGTGGTTGATACTGACCCGCAGCGACCACTGTGCAATGAATTAGCGGTGTCACGTATTGAAGAAAATACCGCTGAAATGGGTAAGACAACCCGGTCTTCATCACTTCCCGACCAGGACCCGGACATCAATTAGCAGAGCACTGGCTCGACAGGAAGACGTATTTATGAAGCAGATGGCGTTGCAACATACCGCATTCCAGGCGTGCCTACAGTCGTTCCTCGAAGCCACGAACAAACGCTTCGACGACGTGGTGAGGGAGACGGCTAGGGATGCAGCAGAATTGAAGGCGAGTCTGCAGTTTACGCAAAATGAGGTCGACAACATCAATAAATCCCTTCATGAGAAATCTGACGTACTAGATGACGTAGTCAAACGTATCGAGATCGTGGCTCCAGTGCAACACGATATTGAAAACGGCATTGACTATCTAGAGAACCAGACCCGTTGCAACAACTTGCGAATTGATGATGTGGCCGAGGGTAACGCAGAAACGTGGGCGGACACCGAGGCTGCAATGTTGTGGTCGAGGGTAACGCAGAAACGTGGGCGGACACCGAGGCTGCAATGCTGTGGTCGAGGGTAACGCAGACACGTGGGCGGACACCGAGGCTGCAATGTTGTGGTCGAGGGTAACGCAGAAACGTGGGCGGACACCGAGGCTGCAATGCTGTGGCCGAGGGTAACGCAGAAACGTGGGCGGACACCGAGGCTGCAATGTTGTGGTCGAGGGTAACGCAGACACGTGGGCGGACACCGAGGCTGCAATGTTGTGGTCGAGGGTAACGCAGAAACGTGGGCGGACACCGAGGCTGCAATGCTGTGGCCGAGGGTAACGCAGAAACGTGGGCGGACACCGAGGCTGCAATGTTGTGGTCGAGGGTAACGCAGACACGTGGGCGGACACCGAGGCTGCAATGTTGTGGTCGAGGGTAACGCAGACACGTGGGCGGACACCGAGGCTGCAATGTTGTGGTCGAGGGTAACGCAGACACGTGGGCGGACACCGAGGCTGCAATGTTGTGGCCGAGGGTAACGCAGACACGTGGGCGGACACCGAGGCTGCAATGTTGTGGTCGAGGGTAACGCAGACACGTGGGCGGACACCGAGGCTGCAATGTTGTGGCCGACGGTAACGCAGACACGTGGGCGGACACCGAGGCTGCAATGTTTTGGTCGAGGGTAACGCAGACACGTGGGCGGACACCGAGGCTGCAATGCGCAGATCATTAATTTCTGCGTTGAACATCTCGGAAAACCAAACCAGAGATATACACATCGAACGGGCGCACATAGTGACCGGCAGCAGCCACTCCAGCAAACCGAGAACAATCATAGTGAAGTTTAAACGCTTCAAAGATCGGGAGATATTAAACAAGCAGCCCGCAAACAGAAGCCGCGAGGTCTGTGTTTCAGCGGACACTGAGGCTGCAATGCGCAGATCATTAATTTATATGTTAACGAACATTGACAACGTCCAATGCCAACTTACCTGCCTACAGTAATGATGATGAACTATTTTGGACAAACTTGATAATTCCAATAACAACGATATTACATTTAACGCTACTTTAGAATTACCAATATTACATGACTCACATTCATATATAAATTTTGAATTGAATGATTACGACAATTTGTGGCCCACCGATGCCTTGTACAATGTTGAGCCAGGCAATAGCGTTAACCAGAGCACGCATACTAATTGTAAATACTATAGTGACCGACAATTTGCATGTAACACCAAATCCGATAGTGACTTTTCACTTATCCATTTCAATGCTAGAAGCTTAAATAAGAATCTCCAGAACATTAAGGAGTGTCTTGATGATCTTAAACAATCGTTTGACATGATAGCCAATTCGGAGACTTGGGCTGAACCGAACACAACTGAAGACGTTTTATTAAACGGATATGAAGATTTTCACGTCGCTAGGGCAAATAGAAAAAGGAGGAGGTGTCGCACTATTCGTTAATCACATATTTAATTGCACATTCCGTGCAGCAAATTCTTTTGAAATTTAGAATATCTTTGAATGTGTCACTATCGAATTAGACGTGCAAAACACAGCAAATTTAAGTGTGAGCTGTATCTACATAGCTCCGGGTTCAGACGTAGACATATTATGTGAACACTTCGACCAGTTACTTACATATGCCAACCGGAGTAAAACCAATTTTGTTTGTGATGACTTTGATATTGATTTACTTAAACAGCGAACACACACCGGAACAAAGCGGTTTCTAGAATGTATGTATGGTCAAGGATTATATCCTTTAACAGTAAGACTGAGCCGAATTACCATAAACTCTTGCACTCCATTAGATAATATAGTTAACAACTAAACCAATTACGCTGCTGATAGTGGGTTACTGATCACTGACATTAGTGACCACTTGCCAATATTTGTATTATGAAAATATGAACTTGAAAAAATTATTCTAAGATGTTTAGAAATGTAAGAAGTCTGAAAGAGGACAATGTATGTTTACGGAAATTTTGAAGCAAGAGCAGTGGGAAAGCTTGTTGCGTTCGGATGATGCTAATTTTATAAATACACTCAATACATTGTACAACTTTTATAGCCCAGTTAATAAAGTAAATATTGAGGACACTTGCAGAAAAAAACCTGTTTTGTCCAACGGCTTAAAAACGCATGTTGTAAGAAGAATCATCTTTACAGATTATTTCTTTGGGATACAATCGAAATCTCTGAATATCGACACAAAACGTACAAAAACAAATTAACTTCTATATAAAGATCCACCGAAAAGGCGTATTACAGTAAATTTCTAGCAGAAAAGAGAGGATATATTAAAGAAACATGGGCAATATTGATCGCTGTAATTCGTAAACAACGTCAAATATCCTATCCATATAAAGTGTGGACACAAAGACATTTCCACCAATAAAGATATGGCAAATTAATTTAATAAGTTCTTCACAAATATTAGTTCCAATTAAGCAAAAAACATTACAAATTCTGATGGAAATTTCTGTATTAATGATTATTTAGGAGGCAGGATCGGAAACTGTTTGTTCTTAGAACCCGCTGATGAGGTTATTAATACTGTAAAACCGTGTACACGAAGAAAATCTACAGATTTTGAAGATATTAGCATGAACATTTTAGTCAATGTCACACCCGTTATATTCAAACCTCTCACGCACATTTGTAATAATTCGTTTAAGACTGGTGTGTTCCCCTCTAGATTGAAGATAGCCAAGATAAAACATATATTCAAAAGTGGTGCCAAGACGGACATAAGAAATTATAGGCCAATTTCTGTTTTGCCACAATTTTTTACAAATTTGGAGAAACTGTTCCTCAGTAGGTTAGACAACTTTATCAACGCTAAGGACATACTAAGTTCAAGTCATTACGGTTTCCATAAAGCTATGTCCACATCACATGCCGTAGTGGAATTAATAGAGGACATTTCAAAAGCAACGGAAAATAAGAAACACGCTATTGGTGTAGTCATTGATCTTAAAAAGGCCTTCGATACAGTGGACCAAGAAATGCTTATCAAAAAGTTGAATTTCTACGGCGTGCGTGGAGTTGGAAATGACTGGATAAAACGTTACCTCACCAACAGGAAGCAATTCGTGGAAATAAATGGGTGCACCTCGGAGCTGTTAAATTTTATACTCAGGGATCCATTAAAGGTTCAAAGCTATTTGTACTATATATTAATGATATTTGTAACGTATCAAAACTAGCTAAATTTATACTTTTTGCAGATGACACAACTATATTTTGCGCTGGTAATAATTTAAAATAACTACAAGGCATGATATATGGGGTACTTGCCAAATTGGCTAAATGGTTTGAAAGAACGTCTGGTGACATTAACAATTGAGTATGTGCTGTTGTAAGGCTGTGAAGCCTGGACAAAGGCATGTAAATTAGAAAAGAAATTGAATTGATGCTTCACCAGAATGCTCAGGGTGGCGATAACATACACTGGAACCAGAATATCACAAGCAGCGACCAAAATTCGCAATTGAAATCTCAGAGAGAAGGACATGCTTCGTAGGCCACGGCTACGAAAACGAGAACGAACCAGTGTATCGACTAATACACTGGGTGCTAAAACATGGAGTGAGAAAACAAGGGAAGCCGACACTCACGTTCATCGACATCCTGAAACGAGATACAGGCTTGGAAAGTCAATATATTAACACAGCAACGCGCACCATTAGGCAGAGTACAGTTATACCGCACGAACAGTTCCACAACCTGTCCTGTATTGGAGTAATGTAGCTTGATCGAAAACGAGGCCGAGTTCATTTGCACTTTAATCCAATTGAGTAAGCCTTATACTACCTTATAAATGTAGTTATGCCAACTGAACATATATAACATGAATACAAATTATATATCTAGCATGGCGCCTTGCAAATGGCAAATAAAGGCGGAACAGCATTTGAGGTGTGGTAGTTGTAACAATTGGAATTATTCTTTTCCGAGGTCATAAAATAAGTGGGTCGATAGGTTACAATTGCTGATATACATGTGTGAGTACGGGTGTTTTCTCACCGTGGTTGGTGGTCATCAACCAACGTTCACGATAGACGCATTTGGTTATCGCCGTCTCAATAGCAACAAGTTGAAGCCCAGATTTCGTCACACGAGATGTTTTATCGTCGAACGGAGCAGACAGTAACTCCGCTGTATGCGAAGAGAAAGGCCCAATCGTTGCGAGGAATTCGTCCTGAAAACAGTACTGGGACATAAAAAGATATGATTGCGTGTGAACCAGTCGACGTGACGAGTGTCTTCCAATCCATGGTCAATAAATGTATGATCGTTACACTGAGTCGGTGTCGTACGTTAAAAACAGAGGTGTGATTGCTACACTGAGTATGTGTGATGGTACATTGAAGTGCATGTGTGATTGTTACACTGAACATGTGTGATACGTTGAAATACATGTATGATTGTTACACTGAGCCTGTGTGGTAAGTTGAAGTACACGTGTGGTTGATACACTGAGTTTGTGTGGTACTTTGCAGTATGTATGTGGTTACTACATTGAGTGTGTTTGGTACGTTGAAGTGCATGTGTGGTTGCTGCACCGAGTAGTGTGGTAAGTTCAAGTCTATGTGTGATTGCTACACTGAGTTTGTGTGGTTGGTTGAAGTACATGTGTGGTTGCTACTCTGAGTCTGTGTGGTAAGTTGAAGTACACGTGTGGTTGCTACACTGAGTTTGTGTGGTACTTTGCAGTATGTATGTGGTTACTACATTGAGTGTGTTTGGTACGTTGAAGTGCATGTGTGGTTGCTGCACCGAGTAGTGTGGTAAGTTCAAGTCTATGTGTGATTGCTACACTGAGTTTGTGTGGTTGGTTGAAGTACATGTGTGGTTGCTACTCTGAGTCTGTGTGGTAAGTTGAAGTACATGTGTGGTTGCTGCACCGAGTAGTGTGTGGTACTTTGCAGTATGTATGTGGTTGCTACATTGAGTTTGTTTGGTACGTTGAAGTGCATGTGTGGTTGCTGCACCGAGTATGCGTGGTAAGTTCAAGTCTATGTGTGGTTGCTACACTGAGTCTGTGTGATAGGTTGAAGTACATGTGTGGTTGCTACATTGAGTCTGTGTGATAAGTTGAAGTACATGTGTGGTTGCTACACTGAGTTTGTGTGATAGGTTGAAGTACACGTGTGGTTGTTACACTGAATTTGTATGATAGGTTGAAGTACACATGTGGTTGCTACACTGAGTTTGTGTGGTACTTTGCAGTATTTATGTGGTTGCTACACTGAGTCTGTGTGGTACTTTGCAGTTTGTATGTGGTTGCTACACCGAGTATGTGTGGTAAGTTCAAGTCTATGTGTGATTGCTACACTGAATTTATGTGATAGGTTAAAGTACATGTGTGGTTGCTACACTGAGTTTGTGTGGTACGTTGAAGTATGCGTGTGGTTGCTACACTGATTATGTGGGGTACGTCAAAGATCAAGATGTATCTCAGATTGTGAAGTGACTAAATCATAATATATTTAATTAATCCCTAGCTCATACCTGGGCACTTGCTGACTCACGACCTCACAAAAACACGAATCCACGTATATGCGGAATGATTGTGGGTGAAACGCTTGGATGTTTCATGTAGCTTATTTTGTATTGCACAACAACCAACTTATCTTTACGTTATACTGCTATCAGGATAGTTCAGTGCTATCAGCATAGTTCAGTGCTATCAGGATAGTTCAGTGCTATCAGGATAGTTCAGTGCTAAAAGGGAACATATACGTTTAAGCTGCTTACCTCCGAGATGACATTTTCTTGCATCATCTCTCTCCAGATGTCCGTCAAAGCTTTGAACATACACCATTCGTCAGTGACATTCTTGTTGCAGGGGCAAGTTGCACTGCTTACTGTCGTTATCACAAGTCGACCTCCTGAAAGAGATATACATAACGATGACAATGCACACTGTGCAATCACCAAAAATGTTGTGGTAATTATTGCAATGCAGTGTAAGTTGAACCACGGGGCTAATTGAGCCATACATTTTTTTCAGCGTCAGTTATTTGGTACTACATAGACCTGGGGATTAAACATGTAATTAGAACACCATTGACGCAAAATACGTTAAATGTGTCACATTGGCAAGAACATGTGAGCTAAAAGTGTGTTTTTTTTAAGTTTGTCTTGTTTGTCATAACTTTTTATGATTGTGATTAATGTATTGTGCTGAGTAAACTATCAAATTATGTGATTAGTCTATAGCGTAAGTGCAACTACAAATGGATTATGTATCCACGGGTAAAAAGGGTAGTTTTACATAGCTTCACGCATTTAATACGAATATAATTAAAAAACATTATTTTCGAATCGGGGCTAGTTGAGTCACTCAAGTGAGGATTAGTTGAGTCACTCAAGTGAGGATTAGTTGAGTCACTCAAGTGAGGATTAGTTGAGCAATGGTTAAATAATGTTGCTTTACTCCAAAATACACAGTGGATTTATTTTGTTTACCATTTAATAAGATATAACAAACTGCTCGCACGTGGGTTAAGGATGTAACCAATTTGCATGCCCACTGCTAGAACCATACCAGGCACAAGTTCCTTGGCTCTATGGAGTAAGAACGTTTCCCAGTCTCGGGCGGATTGCATCTTAAACAGACGCTGTTCTGGAGAACCTTCTGGGAAATGGAAGGAAAACACTTCTGGCGACGTCACACTTGGGCTGGAAAGATTTAATAGGGCACGCAACGTACAACTCGTTATGGATCACTTATGGTCATGGAAGCAAATACTGTATGTGTGTCGTTGTGTGCGTTCGTGCGAATGCGTGTGTGTGTGTGTGCGTGCGCGCGCGCGTGTGTGTGTGTGTTTGTGTGTGTTTCTGTTTGTGTATGTGTGTGTGTTTGTGTGTGTATGTGTGTGTATGTGTGTGTGGATGTGTGTTTGTGTGTATGTGTGTGTGTGTGTGTGTGTGTGTGTGTGTGTGTGTGTGTGTGTGTTTGTGTGTGTATTTGTTTGTGTGTTTGTGTTTGTATGCGTGTGTGCGTGTTTGTGTGTGTTTTTTTGTGTTTGTGTGTGTTTTGTGTGTGTGTGTTTGTGTGTGAGTGTGTGGATGGGTGGGTGGTGTATATTCAATAGTGCACGATACTTGGTGCATTACTACATCATTGTGCAGGGTTGATTGATCTCGCATGTTTCCACTATACGACGGTAGTAATATTCAGTGGCGACTGTTTACTCACCGTGCAGACAGCCAATGCACGGCAATCGATGAAAACGCGAGATGAACGGACGCGTCCGGCAGACACTGTTTGTAGAAATTTCTCCCACAGCACGTCATATATACGTTCTTATGGACTTGGCGATAACTGTGGGAACCAGGGATTACACCTAGGTGGAAAACAGTACGTACCCCTAAGTTATAAGGTATTAACCGTGTTGGAATCGTGCAATGTGACAGCGAAACGTAAACCTGTTGGAACTGTGAGCAATTTCATATTATGGTAATACAATAGGCATTGTTGTAAAGTTATGTCACTCATCAGAGGTCGCTACAGCAGGCAGAAGTACACCCAGCTTAACGATTTTGACGGGTTTACATTAGTCGACAGGAGCAGTTTGTCCGGCGAAGTAGGTAAATACTGATAAACTTTCCAAATTCTGAATCAGACATATCAATACTGATTAATTGTTATATTTTTTGTTTTCCTTTTTCATATCATATGACTCTATGTGCCTCTACACTTCGGTATGCATTAACTGTATTAGGTATGACTATTTGAACGTTACGAACCTTCAGCTATGCGAATCAACGTGTTGAAGTCGTTGGTTGGGCGATCTTCGTATACGACGTGAACTTGCTGATCCTCTCCGTACGTTTTCTGGACCCAGTCTGTAACGTACACAACACACTATGAGGATCATCTTAATCCGTTTGTGTTGACAAAAGTTAAGTTGGTGCTCTCTCGTTTTATCATCGGCAACACAATATTGATGCAACACTGGATGACATTACCACGCCAATGGCCACATTTATATTGTATGAATTAGTACAGAGAGAACACCGGATATATTTTAATCAATCTCTCTCTGTTTCTCTCAGCGGGGGTGACGACTAATTCTTAAAAGTATAAACTACTGGTGTTTTCCTGTCCAGTTATGCTTTGTTCATGTATAGCTGTTCTTATATATCTAGATTACATCGCCTGTACAACTTAAGCTTGTGTTCTTTGAAATAGCTTCGAAAAAAACCTGATATATATATATATATATATATATATATATATCTTATTTACTAATAGAGGCCATTCTGTCAGTACTTACATATCGGTTTCTGGGGAGAAATTTATTTAGAACAAATAAACGGTAAATTCAGTTGACGTCAGTTATGGAAATAGCGATAGGCATAGCGATAATGTTATAGCTGAAAGTGTCTGATATCAATATAATTACTTACTTATACAGCTTGTCATCAGGCTAGCTGCGTTGCCACCATCGGCTGTCCCGTAGTCACATATGACAAACGGACCACGTCCACGTGTAAACGGAATAGAACCTGTGTGACAAGTATTTGACAGGGAATGAAAGATAGTGTACATAGCTTTTCGTTCCATCGTCATTGCTTAACTGTTTAAATTCTTTAAACCAGCAACTACAATCTGATACATAGGTCATCACATTAATCGGTATATGATCTTAAATGTATTCACACAGAAGAACAAGTATGCTTACCCAATAAAGTCTTGAGTATTGGCCAAGCGTGCGCCGCAATGGCTCGATGCGTAAGCGTTATGTCGCTATATAGACGGTCTTCCGTGTACATGTCTTCATCACAGGCAAACGCTTCATGTTCTACATTCGCCATGCTTAACAACAATATATACAGACATGTGTTAACAAAACAATGTAAGGCCAGCTGCCGAAACTGTCGCAAGGATCAGCGATAAACCATTCCGCTACGCCGGCAACAGAGACAATGAAATCTATGTATATATGGTCATTTGTTCAGCAAAGCGTGACAATTTTTTTATAACGGTGCCCTTCTCGATTACGCATTTAGTCTATTGCTATAGGAGTTCTGTCTTGATGAATGAGGCGTGTAATTTTTCAAGGCATTGGGAAGCGGAAAAGCTACGCAGGCATGGGACGGAGCAATATCTTTAAAACAATGCTATGTAATGTGCGTCGTCTGGGTCATCGTCTGGGTTACAGCTGAAGTGTCATCATGCTACACACACATGTCATCATGCTACACACACACGTCATCATGCTACACACACACATGCAAACAAAGGCAAGACAACTGAATCAATTTGCAGCAAGGAGAGGACTAAGAATAAATAAAAAGAAACTCAAGTATTGAGGACAAAAAGCGAGTGCGAAAACAGATTACTTATTGATGATCAAGAGCTAAAGGAAGTGGGCAAAAGTAGTAGTCGATTGTAGTGATATATGGGGTAACACCTATGTTACAAACATTGGGTGTATTACAGTACTGCAAAACATTAGTAGTTCGTCTAGTATGTGCCGCAAAACGTTCGGAGCATACCAGCACACTATTTAAGCAACTGCGTATTTTGAAATGTGAAGACCTAGTTAGATTTAACACAGCGATTATTATTTATAAGGCATATCACAATGTACTACCGAATAGTTTGCAAAACATGTTTAAACTATATCTTTCAACGCATAGTACTCGACATAAATATACAATAAGAAGTCATCGTGTGTCCATCAACATGAAATCAGTGTGCATTTCTGTTTGTGGAGTAAAACTATGGCAGTCGTTGCATGAAAACATCACTAGCTGCTGCATCTATGCATTAGTTAATAAATACAATTATAATCAAACATTATATTTTGTAGGTACTGTATACATTAGTTATTAGCTAAGGATTTGTAATTTTGATATTGATTGTAATATTGTATTTCTCCTGTAGAGGTCGTAGTGTTCGGTGAATTACCACACGAAATGACATTGGATGATACTTATTTGCGAAAGGGTAGAGGTGTGATCGACTTAACACGAAATGGATTGACGTGGTTCTCCAAGAGATGGCCTTCAAGACGCCATTCACAAGGCGGATACACAAACAAATCAAAATACATGGTCCCCGATTTGTCAGTAAATGTATCGTATGCCTTTATGTAAGAAAAATGTAGTCGAAGAAATGAAGAGGTGATGACATTATACAAGGCGATTATCCTCTGTGTTTTGATTAATCCTGACATTTGCTAAATTCCTTTGGACTCGGAGGACAACGACATTCGGGAACCGGAAGAGCCATTTGAAACTTGAATGGGCTCAGCTACAAAAGTTTAATTTGCCAATTTGGCCAGGACATGTGGGAGAAAGTTGACCCAATGATAAAGTGTATTTGGTATTTTGCCAATTATAGCACTTCTATTGGTGACGGCTTCTTAGTTTGTAAGGTCAAAGTATAAATATTTCGGAAGAGCGATTCCAAGGGGCCAGCAAGACTATTTAAAATTCACACTCTGAACTTCCCAAAATCTGCCTGGCGCTTCGCCTGGGGTGGGGTGGTCTCCCTCGTACCGTGGGAGGTGGTGGGATCGAGTACCCCAGCCTTTCTGTTTGTACATGTATGTGTATGGCTAGTCAACTTGGTAATTACGGCCCTACTATGGCACTTGTAACCAGTTGTGATCGTCACTCCTATGTAGGGGCTCTTCGGCATTCCATGCCTATGATTACTGTATTAAATAAATGGATTGCCATTTTCTCACTCATACATGTTTTCAGTTATGACTGATATGTACAGAAACTAGCTCAGGCTCCACACCAGTTTTTGATATCATTAAGACCAGGCAGTCAGATTAAGTAGGGATATTAAATTCAATGACACAAGACGCAGGCATGCGAAATGAAGCTAACATCTGTCATACCCACCCCGAAAAAGACACGAGACGGAGGTAATTAAATACGTTGGTTTTCTAATAGCACTACTATGTGCTCTGATCTAATATTTTACAATAGTAAAATGGGGCAACTCATAATATAGCGATATGAATCATGAATTTATTTGAGTGACATAATAATTATTACTAAACAGTTGACAGGTCAAACAATACAAAATGGGCAATGGCATGTTGCGTTTTGTATACATCGTGTTAAGACATAAGTAGTGTATATGAGACCAGACGGTCCCATGCATATGGGAGCAGACGGACATGTTAACGTAGTTTAATAGTGTACAATTTGTTTTCCTTAGGGGGCAGCCTGCCCCAGGTCACTCATCATTTGAGTGAGTACAAATTATATTATTAATCTTGACCTGGCGAGCGCAAAAAAGACCGACAATTAAAACACTTACAATACTTGTGAGAAATGTATCCCGAACCATTGCGTGTGGCCCAGCCAAACAATGAGAGGGGAGGTAAGTACTACACTTAATGTTTGACTGAACTTGGCATCTCTGTGCAGTTTCAGGTATTGATTTTCTGGTCAAATAACCATGTCCGCCTATTAGGTCGCGAGTCCGTACTTTTTGTCGAACAAATACATTTTAAGGTAACACTGTAACCCTTTAACTATATTGCAATGGGTGTATAGTCACTGTCATCTTTCTGTGGGTGCAGGTATTGATTTCTTAGACAAAACAATTAACATGTTAAGTCGCAAGTCCGTATTTTGTCAAATAACTACATATTAATATAATATTGTAGTCATTTAGCAGTATTACAATGTTTTGTTTATTACTTTAACACCCGCATATATTACTCCTTATGATTTGGAGCAACTTGTCATCTTTCAGTGAGTGCAAGTATTGATTTCCTAGCCCAAACACTACCCAACCTTGCCTCTTTTGTCAAGCACAAACAAAGATAACATTGCAACCATGTTTCTATATGACATTGATTTCGTTTGCTGCTGTGACATCAACATTATTCCATTACTCCTGGTCATTTTGAGCCATTTGATATATCTATGTGGGTACATGTATTGATAATCTGGCCAACACGTCATCCGTCCTGTAATGTCGTCAGTGCCTGTCGAAGATGGGGGAGTTTTTTGGCCAGAAAAATCGACACATGCACCTATAGAGAGATGTCAGTTAGCTCAAAAGGAGAGAAAAGTATCAATCAACGAGTGTCAATTGGTGTCACAGTAGCAACAACAAAACACACATTTTACTTGCATGTAGGGTTACAATTTTATCTTACTGTGTATTTGTTTGACATAATAGGCATTCGTGTCCTCTCAGGCTGGATGAAGGTTTTGGCCAGGAAATCGATGCTTTTAATAAGGGGCACAATGGCTCAGCATAACCGGGAGTAATGTGCATAGTTGTCGCTATAGTAAAATACCAATTTCATTTGGCTAAAGCGCTACAATTGTGTAGTCATGTTTATTTTGGAAAACAAATGCACTCGCGATTTTTCAGGGCGGGGGAATATCTTTGACCAGGAAATCAATACCTGCCCCCACACGACTCGAGCTGACCAAAAGTAATGCCAGGCAACACAATAATAAAACAAAACAAATGTATAAGGCTAAAGGGGACAATTAACGTGAGGTAGGTGGAGGGTGTTAACATAGCCCAGATCATTTTGCTGAATTTGAGTAATTACACTACAAGAGCAAGGTGTGAGAAACTGGTCAGAACAAATGGAACCACAATGCTATTGTAAGTTATTAAATCCCAAAAGATAGTCCGACCAGTTGTCACAAATTAACGTTTTATGTTTACGGGAATACATTGGTTCCCCATTATTATCGTTAAGAGAGGAGTGTAGCTTATTAACTTTAACTCTTAACTTTCGGAGTACATATATTTCACATACGGAATATTTTAAAGTCAACGTTGTTCAATAGCTCTAAATTGACGCCAACCACGATACCATAGTGTCAATAGATCGTGAGCTCTAAATTGACGCCAACCACGACACCATAGTGTCACAAATTTTATATTACTGTTTGATGTTCTCTTTAATGAGCGATAATGTTCAGTGGAAACATTCAGTTTGTAGTAGTAATTTGTGATGTTATGGCTAATAAAATGACATTATTTAAACCCAATAGCATACTGTATGTGATAGTTATATTTCAACCCAGTAGCCTACTGTGTGTGATAGTTCTATTTCAACCCAATAGCCTACTGTATGTGATCGTACTATTTATGTCCACGTTGGGTAAATTTTTGACCTACAGTTCCTGGACTATCAGCCAATAGCTGCTCTTTATTATGACAGTGTTTTCCCGATTATATATCTAGTTCCTTGCTTTGTGAGTTCAGTATTTATCAAAACAGTTTTTTACACCAAACCCGGTGTATTTCCCAAGGCCGTAGGAAGTGACGAGGACAGACAGGCTTCGACCTGACTGATATTTGCCACAAGGCGTAATTCGTTGATCCCTACACATTTCCCAGTCAGAGAGTACCCTATTAATCTCAGTCCGTCTTTTATCTTTATCATGATTTAATAATTAGTGGGTACAGTCAGAAGCTGAAAAAAATGTGTTGAGCCTATATGTTTATCGCGTTCAAGAAGGTTTAAATTATAGTTATTACAAAAATAATATTAAATTGATTTTCATGTATTTCATACCTTAGGCAACAACACTATTAATGTAATTAAATATGTCCACATTTGATCCCGGAGTCCTAGATAATAATGTTATACATCCAACGATTACGGTACGTTATTTAATGTCATATATACTGCAACGTAATCTACAATGCTGTCAATTACTGATGTCATGCTTTGAATTTATATAAAATCGGGTGATTTTGATATGTAAATTGTCACTCTTCCACGTATTTTATTGTATCGGCTAGCATGCACAACTACTAATTGAAATCAATTACATTGTTTCATGAACTCACTGATGGCAAAGACATCAAATGGGTGTATATAAAACATAAAATGATACATAACATAATTTTGAATATTAAACACATTTTCTTTCAACTGGTATCATTGAAGTGAATCATAAACAATGATGATATAATGTACTTATATTTGAAGGCAAATTGCGATTCTCTATAGTAACAGTCGTCTACATTGATATTATTTTAATCGTTTTTACCAAGATTTGTGTCATTACCATATTCACTGTGTGAATATTCTGAATGGGCAAAACTGCAATTTGTGTCATGACTTATTGTTTTGAAGTTTACAAGCATAACAACATTAAATTACGTATTAATAAACCAACTTTGGCACAATCCTCTGCCAACATAGCTCCAAAGAGTAGTCATTCATATGAAACAATCCCTCAATCTGCGAACTCAGCATGAACCACACGTCAACATTACACCAACATCTTAGTAATTCATATAATATTACGACTGGGTTAATGTAGGCTGCCTATGGTAAGATTATGCCTAAATTAAGTATACACCACTGTAAGGCAAGGTTGTAAGATAAAAGTTAATTTAATACAGCTTAATTACTAAAATTATACAAAACCAAGTTTCTCATTCCTTGCGCAATTTACATCTCGCATACCTGGTTTGTATGACCGCCGCCGCCCGAAATGGAATATCTACCACTCACCCGAGACGAGAACGGATGTTAACAATGACGTTCCCTTTTGGCAGAGTTCGACTTGCCGACTACCACCCAGTATGGTATAAGCCAGTTTATAAGGAGTAATCCGGAGTGATCACGCGCACGGCTGCCACTTGTTAAATCTTGTTAAATCAATTCAGTATGTCTCCCAGATGTAGCTAAACGGATGTTATGTTATATCAAACGTCATTTGTATCAACGACACGCGAATGCAGTACTACTGGCCTGCGCCCAAAGTACTGTACTTCATGACCAATGTCTACATAATTAAATTATATATTTTATGTAAAGGACTCTCCCCCCCCTCTCTACACACTCTATCTCTTTCCCACTCTCCCTCTCTTCCTTTCTATCCACGAACGAATCGAGCCACTGCAACGTCCGGGTTATGTCCGGATGTCGCCATGGTATCGGCCCTGCTTGTTCCATATTGACATTTAAACAGGTCCTACAGCGAGGACACGGGGAGGCGCCTTATATGCATAATTAAAAACTAGTGTATTAAACATTCATAGTAATCGCATATGCAAAGTTTAAAGATAAATATAAATTCCTATATTCTAGTCCATCATTAAAAAAGGATCACTAAAAGCGCTTTACACTTCGCCTCCGGTATGCCTGTTCCTAGCAACACTATATCGGCTTCTCTGGAAGCACTCAACCACGCTGAAGTTACTGCGCAAAGATATCACTAATTACATCACTAATCCACCACTGCGTATAGCCATATACTCGTCTATGCAGGTCAAAGAACTGAGGCAACGTGGAGTGAACGATATTTCCAAATTTCCAAACGGCAGAGGATTCGAACCCGGCTACTCTCTATTGAAAGTCCGATGTTCTAACCACTTCGCCACGACATTCGACATAGTGACTGAACTGACATCGTGACACTTTCAAACATAAACAAAAACAGTGATGGTCATTGTCTAGAGCATAGCTATGTACATCTTTGATAAGGCACGGTTTAAAATCGTCCAATTTGGTAATTTTTACCGTTTTATTATGATAAAAATAATTCCAGAGTATTGCAAATTTTCAGAATTAAACATTATGTTTGCATTGTTTTGTTATTTTGTTGACAATATTTGATTAATACTGTTATCGTTATATATGTGCACTAGCTTGTAACTATGTAAGAGGTTATTGTGGTACTCGGCCGAGATGACTGGAATTGGTTGATTTACGATGTACATAAATGGAGGCGACACTTATATCACTGGATTGTTAGCTCCTGGGTTGTTAGCTCCTGTGTTGTTAGCTCCTGAGTTGTTAGCTCCTGGGTTATTAGCTCCTGGGTTGTTAGCTCTTGGGTTGTTACCTCCTGTGTCGTTAGCTCCTGGGTTGTTAGCTCCTGGGTTGTTATCTCCTGATTTGTTAGCTCCTGGGTTGTTAGCTTCTGTGTTGTTAGCTCCTGGGTTGTTAGCTCCTGTGTTGTTAGCTCCTGGGTTTTTAGCTCCAGGATTGTTATCTCCCGATTTGATAGCTCCTGGGTTGTTAGCTCCTGAGTTGTTAGCTCCAGGATTGTTAGCTCCTGGGTTGTTAGCTCCTGTGTTGTTAGCTCCTGAGTTGTTAGCTCCTGAGTTGTTAGCTCCTGAGTTTTTAGCTCCTGAGTTGTTAGCTCCTGGATTGTTAGCTCCTGGGTTATTAGCTCCTGAGTTGTTAGCTCCTGGGTTGTTATATCCTGTGTTGTTAGCTCCTGGATTGTTAGCTCCTGATTTGCTAGCTCCTGAGGTGTTATCTCCTGAGTTGTTATCTACTGTGTTGTTGGCTCCTGGATTGTTAGCTCCTGGTTTGCTAGCTCCTGAGTTGTTAGCTCCTGGGTTGTTATCTCCTGTGTTGTTAGCTCCTGGATTGTTAGCTCCTAGGTTGTTAGCTTCTGGGTTGTTAGCTCCTGAGTTGTTAGCTCCAGGATTGTTATCTCCTGGGTTTTTATCTCCAGGGTTGCTAGCTCCAGTATTTTTAGCTCCTGAGTTGGTAGCTCCTGGTTTGTTAGCTCCTGGGTTGTTAGCTCCTGTGTTCTTAGCTCCAGAGTTGTTAGCTCCAGAGTTGTTAGCTACAGGGTTGTTAGCTCCTGAGTTGTTAGCTCCAGGATTGTTAGCTCCTGGGTTGTTATCTCCTGTGTTGTTAGCTCCTGGATTGTTAGCTCCTAGGTTGTTAGCTTCTGGGTTGTTAGATCCTGGGTTGTTAGCTCCTGAGTTGTTAGCTCCAGGATTGTTAGCTCCTGGGTTGTTAGCTCTTGGGTTGTTAGCTTCTGGGTTGTTAGCTCCTGGGTTGTTAGCTCCTGTGTTGTTAGCTCCTGGGTTGTTAGCTCCTGGTTTGTTAGCTTCTGTGTTTTAGCTCCTGGGTTGTTAGCTCCTGGGTTGTTAGCTCTTGGGTTATTAGCTCCTTGGTTGTTAGCTCCTGGGTTGCTAGCTCCTGTGTTGTTTGCTCTTGAGTTGTTAGCTCCTGTGTTGTTATCTCCTGGGTTATTAGCTCTTGGGTTGTTAGCTCCTGGGTTTTTAGCTCCTGGGTTGTTAGCTCTTGGGTTGATAGCTCCTGTGTTGGTAGCTCTTGGGTTGTTAGCTCCTGGGTTGTTAGCTCCTTGGTTGTTTGCTCCTGGGTTGCTAGCTCCTGGGTTGTTAGAGCCCTTCACTTAGAAGGAGAGTAGCCTACTGCAATCAAAACAATCTGGATTGATCTAAACATGTCAGCGTTACGTCAACTAATGATACTCAAATAATGAACAATTAATCACAAATAACATAGTGCGACTAGTTGTAGAAGCTGCAATTGTCATTCGCCTTAGTCCCAGCTCAAAGCTAGCCTGTTTTCGACATCGTGATGAAGAGTACAATAATATGCCCCAGTCAGCGGGCGCCATCGCCACCTGTTTGACTCGTAATGTATCCTCTCTCGCCCTTCGACCTTTCTCTCCTTTGAAAGATCAGTCGCAAAAAATGTGCTTCGTCCAAATACGTGTAGATTGCACAAAAAACATATACTGCGTGAACCCTTGCAGCTACAGTGTCAAATAAAAAAAACAAGCAACTAACGCAATCCTGTTTTCAGTGACAACTTCACCATGTTACAAATGGTACACACGTTCCAGGCCTCATCAGAATCAACCATTGTCCATCTGTTTAGCCCCTTGGAGTATCAGTCCTTGAAGTTTTACCAGAGGCGAAGATGTATCAGATGTTTATCAAGAGAAATCTCAGGGATGCTTTCTCCAGTGTGGAGGTATTACTATGGAAATATATCACTTTTATGATGAGTAACTGTACCGGAGAGAGGTTTTTTCCAAGTAGAAACTGATCAAGGATGAGCACCAATGCCCAACTAGCCGGGACACACTGGCTCATCTGACGATGCTCAGATCTTGACAAGATTTTTTCGGACTTCATAGGAGCAAAAAAACGCAAAAATATCCTTAGAAAATACACGTGCGTACGTGCTTCTAATAATAATAATAATAATAATAATAATCTTTATTGTTTCACAATGATCGATACATAATTGTCATAAGCATCATATACAAATACATTATGAAGCAGATGGAATAAAACAAAACAAATTGCTTATATTCCTTATTCAAGTGCATAATTGTTAAGAAAACATAACTCGTGCCCATGTAATAAGTAAGCATTATAAGTATTGGCTCAATTTGTTTTACTTAAGCACATTTCAGTCAACATGCCCCCGGCCAGAACACTACTTTTAATAATTAAACATGGCAGAAAAGGGGAGACGACACTGGACCGCAAATAGGAAAAAGTCCAACAGACAAGCTGACCGGCTCCCCTGCTGCTTTTTGTCTGAGACTGGGGCGACAGTTTTACTTCACATAGCGTTATATTACACGACACGACATTGATCAACAGCGCAAGCAGATGTGGATATAAATGATAATGATAGCATGTACATAGGGATACAACAGCAATTTTAATCTTAAATCACAATGTTTTTCCAATATATAGCATGCTCGTCGTCCAAGGCAAAGGACCATAATGCAAGGGCACACAAAACATTTGTATATCGAGAGTCCAGCATTTTTCATCTACGTGTAACCCGCCTTCTTGAGATTTGTTTCAACCTTGTTTTTAAACATATTCACGCTGCTAGTATTAACAAAATATGTAGATAATTTGTTCCATTCATTTATGTTGCATTATGAAAATGAGTATTTCATTATATCCAATCTACAATGATCCTTTACTAATATTATTTCTTGTCCTCTAGTTCTACTATCTTTCTTGAGTATTAAAAATGTATATACAATTTTCATACCGCTTTAATATCTTAAGGACATCAATTTGAACTCCTCTTAACCTCTTTGTCTATACGTTTGTTAAACCACATTCTCTTAGGCGCTCCTCATAACTAAGGTATCTCAGTTCTGGAATCATCACTGATCTGAACCATTCATATCAGCACTTACTCTATCTAATACATTATTTCCCCTGGTTGGTTCTAGCACGCGTTGAGTAAAGGAAGTTATCCTGAATTAAAAATATAAACTGTTGGTCCTCACTTCGTGTGCTCTCTAGAGTTTTCATTGTATGTGTCCACTGTTAAATATTCCTTTACTTACTTCTTTTATTGCTTTTTGTATTTTGTGTTATCTTCTTCGTTTATGCATGGACTTCGAAAAGCTAATGAAATAGTTAATACTGAATGTTGTGTAACTATATTGCACCAAACAGGGTCAATAACTTCTACCATAATGTTTAATTCGTTTTAACAGTAGTCTACATTAATATCATTCTAACAGTTTTTACCAGGTTTTGTATAATTATCACATTCACTTTGGGAATATTCTGAATGGGCAAAACTGTTGAAGTCACACTGTGTTTTTATGCAATTTATGCAATGACTTATTGTTTTGAAGTTTACAAGCATAGCAGCATTAAATCATGTTAACACGGGTATCAATATCTCCCCAAGCATTAATCGTTCTATATGAAACATTGCCTCAATCTGCGAACTCAGCATTAACCACATGTCAACATTACACCAATATGTTATCTTTATGTCTGCCTGTCTTTCTGTCTCTATCTCTTTCTCTGTCTCTGTCTATGTCTCTGTCTCTGTCTCTCTCTCTCTCTCTCTCTCTCTCTCTCTCTCTCTCTCTCTCTCTCTCTCTCTCTCTCTCTCTCTCTCTCTCTCTCTCTGTGTCTCTCTCTCTCTCTCTCTCTCTTTCTCTCTCTCTTTCTCTCTCTCTGTCTCTCTCTCTCTCTCTCTCTCTCTCTCTCTCTCTTTCTCTCTCTTATGTGATGGTCAATATCTTAGACCGCAATGTTTAATTTGTTTTTCTTATTTGCTATGCTCCTTGCCTTTAAATACACACATTTTAAACCAGCTTCATAAATGATTTTCGGACATTTTGTTACTGGTTTGTGTCTAGTGTCCTCTTGTCCTGTTTGAGGCACATCTAAGTAACCACCCTGCGCTTCTAGTTTAATATGAATGTCAGTTAGCAATATCGACACTGCCAAAGACACACTAACCATCAGCGCAACGTTTACGCAGGGGCACCACATATTGTTTGTGCAACGGCACAATATATTGGTGGTGCAACGACACCACGTCTTGCAACGCCAATGCGTTTGCCGGTATATTCAACGTGTAAATATTCTGAATGAACAAAACTGTTGAAATCAAATTGTCAAATTTTATGTTAAACTTCTTGCATTGAAGAGAATTATAAACAATGATGATCTAATGTTTTTTATTTGAAAGCAAATTGCGGTTCTCTGTAGTAAGAATAGTCTT
>BSQZ01000100.1:650000-690000 GCA_033239005.1 Lamellibrachia satsuma
ATTGGGAAATATAAGGACATTAATATATGTACAAATTCCAAAGTGCTAATATATGCTGTCAGGGATTATCACAATAACTTCTTTGTTCAATTTGAATGTATTTACTATGTTTTCAGAATAACTAAGCCTAAAACTTATATATGTTCTATTTTTTATGAATATCAACAATCAAAACGAGAATGTGGCACAAGTTTTACGATCCCCATATTTGCACTGCACACAGTCCTTTATCAGATAAAACACGTATTACGTTTTTGGATGGTGTTCTGTCTCATTCAGTTGATGCTGCAACTGAAATATCACTGTTCAGCCAAATTACATGTTCTGCCGAATTGTCTGGACATGGGCATATACTATAACCGTGTGACAAAGTAACGAAAGTATTACGAATTATTGCGCAACAACAAATAGCAACGGTTACTAACTGTACGTTATTGACCAAAACATACTGGAGAAGGTCGCACGCCCGAACTTCGAGCATTGCCAAATAAAAAAAATCAAAGTTTTACTTAATTCTTAAAATGTATATTGATTACAACAATTGGTTACATAATGATGTATCTTTACTACTTAGGGAGGTGATTTGATTGCACTTGCTTCTTTATGTCACGACATTTTTTCTGTGTCAATTGCTTTATCAAATTGACATTTGGAGGTATTTAACTGATGTATTAAGCCTACATTAACAACAGAAAAGCATGTTTATAAAAGTGTATATTTAAACCACCCAAGTGGATATGAACGAAATTCACATGGTGCCAAAGATTTATAGTAATGTGTAGACGCTTCAGTCTTCCCTTTAATTCTGACATTTGTTAAATTACTCTGACATCGGAGGTCAAAGTAGTTGGGGAACTGAGAAATAGCCCTGGGAACCATGGATTTGGCCCAGCTCCAAGAGTTCAAAAGTTAAACTCGCAAACTGGGCAACGAAGTGAGTGATTATATGTCTACTATGTACGTAGCTCTCGGATGTACAAGATTAAAATCGCTTTCCAACCTGGAGAACAATGCGTTGACTACAATTCTGTAGTACTCTTTGTACTCATTGGTCGAGTGAGAACAAATTCAGTTAATAATCACGACCTGGCGAGCGCAAAGAAGACAGACAATTAAAACATCTACATCTGTGATAAATGCCACCCGGACGATTGTATGCGGTCCCGAAGAAGATAAGAAAAGGGAGGCATATACTTTACACTTTATCGGCTGACGAGCGCACCTTAAAACGTACATTGGCGAGACGTACCAGTGATTATTGTCGACGTATTCTGACGACCGCATCTTACAACGTACATTGGCTAGCCGCGCCAGCCATTTTTTTTAAACGTACACCCACGAGCGTGCCTTACGTACATTGGCGAGGCGAACCAGAGCCTATTCAACGTACATCCACGATGAATGTTTACCAGTGATGATCTATTATAGAGGTATGTGTTTTCTAACTTACAAATGCGATGTTTCACTGCCCTGCTGACGATATGCGCAAATAAACATTCTTCCATTTGACGTGCTTACGAACTGTGAAATTCTCACGAACAGTAACTTTGAAATCTAAAAATGAACAGTGATTTTTGTGTGTTTGCTAACTTTCGAACATTTTAAAACGATGTACACGTGTAATGACAAGTCAATCGGACGGCCGCGTGAAATGGCTCAGATACCAGCCTGCCACCCGACACGCATGCGAAGACAGGCAGCAATCTTACAATATATTCTAAATTGTTTGGCTGCACAATTTACCCAGTATACTTGGTATTACTTCAACATTGAAGATTACTGTTTAGGGGAGTTTAAAAAGCACGTGGTTGTACGTTTGTGGGTGGAGAAATATAGTTCAAAGGTTACCTGAAAATAAATCATTATATATTTACATGAGGACACGTTATAACCACTTCACGATTTACTGAAGTAAAGAATGGGAACTTGATTTTAATTGAAAGAACAGAGCGCCAACCTAATAAGTATGGTTGTTGAGTTGTATTGTTGTGAGAACAACACAAGTTTTCATTCAGAAAAGTGAATAAAGACACGGTTAAATTGTAAAGGGGCAAGTAAACCAATAAGTGAATAAAGACACGGTTAAAGTGTAAAGGGGCAACTAAGCCAATAAGACCAACGTACGTTATTATTAATGCGTCATATTATGGCCGTTTTATGTCGTCGATTGGATTTGGTGTGATCGAATAGAGATCAACAGTTGCTATGCAAATTGGGTTGATTTACAAATTTAGAATTTGTCAGGATATGATAAATGCAGGACGCTGGTTTTCAAACCAACGGACAGTTTGGTAGTATAGACGTAGGAACGCCATATTTAAATGGAGCTAACTTTATCCGCGAATGGATTATTGGAGTAATCCGAGTTAGAGAAACCCAACGATAGATCAAAATTAATGCAGCATGCCACTAGCATAGACATTTTGGTACTATAGGGTTAAGATTGTTAAAATGTTTAATATGTTTGGTCTGCACGACCGTTCGCTCAAACAAGTGATTAATGCCTTTTAGCAGAGGACAATTAAGGTACATATGTTAAATGAATTCAGGGGTAATTCCACGAGAATGGTGACTTAACATCTGTTAAATTAATTTCAATGAGGGTGATGACTTAAAGAACGTTTGGATGTGGGAAATTAAGGTTCTCCCACCTAAGAAACATGTCGCAGAAATAATTATTTAGGCTAGCGGCATGAAGCCATTAACTATGTAAGAGCTTAGCAAAACAGCCATCATACTGAACTAATACCCAAGCGTTTGTTTTCCAAAGTTACGTGTGTTTCGCCTATTATGGACAGCAAAACAGCTAATAACTCCGGTTTAAATAAACGTTAAAAATGTTACGCTGAATTATCCTGATTCCGTCGGCAACATAGTATTTTCGGGCAGACGTCGATACTTGAACCCCCCACCCCCGAACCCTGAATTTGGTACTCTGCGACACACGTCCAATGAGAGACATTTCAGCAGTTGCTGTTTGCATCGGTTGATCGCTAGATGACAGGTAACACCGGGCCTGCATGCCACTTCCGGTTTTGAAACCAAGTCACGCCACTCTGCACAAACATACTAGTACGAAGCCTAAGGTCATTTACAGCGGATTTTAAATGCCTAACACTTGTTGTTCGGTTTACGGGTGTAGCAACAGGGGCGGGCATGAGTTTCCCAAAGATGATGCGACATGTAAAGCTTGGGTGATAGCCATACGTCGAACTGAGCAAAACGGCAAGATGTGGCGGCCAACAGCAAACAGCGTGGTCTGCAAGGCTCATTTCAAGACGACGGATTATAAGGAGAAAACTCTGATTGGTATGCAAAATTTGTGACGACTTTCTGTCAGTAACGTAGCTTTTATTTTATGTTCGGTCCATCAATTATGTAACCTGTCAAATACTGTTTGTGTCCGCCGGGGGAGGGGGGTTTGCAGGCTCGATCTTTAAACTTGCCATAATAAAGTTGTGTATATTTATTATTGTGCCTTTTTGTGGAGTAAGGTTAGTTGTCACTTTCTCATCGAGTCAACTCTGATGCCACAATAGGTCATTTGATAAACATATCTAAGAAATGTATATGGAGGTTTTTAAATAAATGCAATCATGACAATGCTCTTTAATAATGTTATTTTCATCTTTATCCCGACTCACAATCCACAAACGTTATACAAGGAGGAAGAATAATCCAAGCTGTAGAATATGTTTTTCCACATATAAGCTTCTGCATATTATGGCCGTACCATGCTTTTTAATGTTTATGGTTAACTTATTATCTTTTGATTACATTTACAGGAAGTAAACTGGGAAAAAAGATATTGATTGACACCGCTGTGCCAAGCCTGTTCTGGTGGACACAAGAGCCATCCCCGGCAGCTGCATCTAGGGTCAAGCGGGTTGCCCTGGGGAATGCAAGACGATGCCGCCTCTCAGAGACACTGCCAAAGGGACAAGAAGATTAAGACATTCTTGTTATGTCAGAATTAGATCTGAATATGGAGACTGTTGTGGAACTAGCAGAGGGGTTGACAGTTCATGAGATTGTTCAGACTGATTTTCCCTGTTTAACAACCAGTCAGACCCAGACTAGTGAAGAGGTCCCCATAGAGATTCTGAGGATAAGCATTGATCAGTTTAAGCGTGATCCTGACGGTGTAAAACTGTCCACAGGTCTGGAAGATTACAATATATTTGTTGATGTTCTAGCCTCTTTGGGTCCAGCAGCATACCATCTTAACTACTTGTACGGTAATCCTTCCATTGATGTAAAACACCAGCTTTTTCTGGCACTAATGAAATGTAGGATGTATCAGACAAACACGGAATTGAGTCGCATGTTTAAAATCAATGAGACAAAGGTGTACAGCACATTCATCACATGGATTAGATTCATGTCCCTCCAGTGGAAAGAGTTAGATATTTGGCCAGAGTGAGAGACAGTCCACACATTGTAGGTGTGACACCTGGTGGCATGTGCTCATATCTGTCAGATGCATATGGATTGGCGACTAGTGATCGACAAATAATTGAGCGTAGTAATCTTATGACAAAGGTTGATCCTGGAGATTCTTTGTTGGCTGACAAGGGCTTTGATGTGCAGGATACCTTTGCACCAGTAGATGTGACAGTAACATTCCAACATTTTTCAAAATAATGAACAGAATGTCATGGAAAACAGTTTTGAAGGACATAAAAATTCCAAGCAAAAGGGTCCATGTGGAACAGATCATTGGTTCAGCAAAAACTTACAAATTCCTATGTAATCCCATAAACCACACTTAATCATTAATGGCTTTTGACATCGGATTTGTGTGCTCCATGTTGGTAAATTTAAGAAGATGCATAGTACCAAAAGATGCCTAGACATTCCTGTTACAATCTGCACAAGCGCAATGTGTTTATGTCATCTGGAATGAAGTGGATTCTTTTACTTTTTGTATAATAATTTGTATAATAATCTGACTGATGACAGCTTCATCCCGAGCAATACAAGCACACTGAGCATCCTTTCTTGTCCACACGACACAATCACACCACTGTCTGCCAGTGCAAAGCAGGGTACCCTGGACGTGGTAGTAATATGGATGGTCCCTCTCAGCTGCAACTTCCCATCTATCATGTTCAGATATGGCACTGTGACAGGGGTCACTTCCATATATCGTGCACTGTAGGGGCATTTCACCTCCACTACTCCATCAGTGCCCACCAGCCCATCAGGTGAGCAACCCAGGTATGGGATGGCACAGCTCATGTGAAATCCACTCTGCTTGATGGTGGTGCTTGTCTTCTGGGAGTAGTCTTCTAATGCTTTCCCTTCATACCTCTTCCCGTAATCTGTGGGAGCACTGGTGAATAATTTTGGCCTGGTGTATGAACGTGCTAGTTTTTGCAAGGTCAGTTTTTTCGGTAGCAGTGCATATCCTGTCAAAGTTTGATGAATGCAGACGCATCGTCCTCTCAGGTCGCCACGCCTTGTTGGTGCTCTGCCCACAAGTCCTGAATTCCAGGTGGTCATACTGTTCCTCTGTCATAGTTGTGACGTTCATGTCACGAAGGAAACACTCCTCTGGTGTTTCCTTAATAATACAATAACGATTACAATTATTTCAATTAATATTATTATCATTATTATGATTGTTATCAATGGTATCAATATTATCATAAAAAAACTACATTTATTATTATTATTACTATTTTATTGGAAGCACACACGCACAAAGTATACCATTTACGTAAATTATAAAGAGAAAATAAATAGTAGAGATGCTTAACATATCTGATAAGGCGTAATTAAATTCGACAAATAATTTTTTAACTATTCTGTTTTACGCCGTAATAACTAAGATTGTTCGACAGTACTGATATCAACAAAATCAAGAAATATACAGTGTTTTGCTGCTGTCGAATGGAATTGGCAGATCGCGACTCGCAATAGCTGTCGCAGAGTGTGCTGCGGTTAGCGTCACCGTTCTAACACTTAACCTCGCATCAAAGGAATACAAGATCACGTTGTAAGATTCTCGCTTCTCTTAAGGGCGCGTGCATTCGTCGAGAATTCTCACAGCTGTGTAGTAATTGTCTTTGTCGCTCGCCAGATCGTCTAGCTGCTTACTGATAATACCGCAGACGATCAGATTGGTATAATAAGCCATGAACGCATCTTCCAGGTTCGCAAGATTTTATTAACGCAGAAGTGTTGATCGTACAACATAGACCGGTCTCTCTACCATTGTTCTTGTTTCTCCCATTTAACATTTAAAAGTCTTCAAAAAATTTAGTTTTCTAATGATAAGGTAGGTATGGGCCGGCGTAGCCCATCCTTGCCGATAATTTTGAGTCCAAATTGAACGAGGTGCGTGGTAATTTAGATCGCGCGCACCCGTTGTTTTATGAGTCTATTTCTGGTCTATTTATACCAGAGCTTTCAGAAGAACCCCGCCTCAGTGGAGGCGCGGTTAACCATTTTAGGAAATCGAGAAAGCCGTTATTGGCCGATGTCCATATACAACCGTCATCCCCGTATATGCTGGAAATGACCGTCGTATGCAAGGTATCGGGTCACCTTCTGAACACCCCAGGACTGGGAGACCTTCTTGTGTCCCAGGGGACGGTCAGTTGCCAACTAAACTAGTTTCTTATGGCCTTCATTCTAAATCGGGTAAACATTTCTCCCGTTTGACAGTCCAGTTATTATTACAGTCGGGGCGACTCTACCCCTCCCTACTGTGTATACTAAATAATAAGCAAAGCTGCAAACTGGCCAGAAACTAGCTTGCCTTACATAAGTTGTATCAACCTGGGTTTTCTTTATGCTAACGTTAAATTATTGATTAAATATGTCTGCAATGACCACTATCTCTGTTCTTACAATGTTAGGCTGACCAAACCTTAACGCTAGTGTGAGTCGGCTTGGCTTGTCTATCCGGAAATTGTTAATATCTGAATGTTGGGAGCATTTGTGTAGCTTACATTCCTCCCAACCCATTTTTTGTAAAAACAAACGCCCGGATAGTTTGTTTTTAACACAAACACGAAATACTGATAAGGGAGGGTCAGCTGTCAACACAGTTGAACACTGGTCATTTCGATTTGGTGTACCGTATCGTGGTAGAGTGATCTTTGCATCCTATCAGTTGTGCAATAGTGTCCGCAATTTCTAAACTATCCGTGGATATAGTCGGTACTAAAGAAACCATCGGTACTTACAAAAATCAAAAGTATATTTAAATGCAATTCCAACTCTCTACATAATACAGATACGTACGCTTCACTCAGTCATCATAAAGATGCTGTTCCATCAGGCGTTGGCCTGGGCGTAAAGATAACACATGAATAGGTCTGTTATGCGACCTAGTCAAACTTAGCAACCGTAAAAAGGATGCTGAACAAACTACATAAGAAAAAGGTATATAATTACTACTATGGCCACGTAGATTTGAGATAAAAATGCGCAATGAGTGTGCCAAAGCACAGCACTTCGTCTTAACAAAATTAAATGCTTACAATTAGCGAATTTGAGCACGTGCTCAACCTGTTCAGTTCTCATAAACTGGGGCTGATCGCCACGCGTCAAGTAGACTGACGGTTGCAGTGGCGTCGCCTGTTTGTTCATGCGAAACTGTAGCGGGACTTTCCACGCTAATTTCTGAACGAATTGACCGTTTCATACACAAGGTAGGCGCCGTAATTTCCTGTTTCTTGTACAACAGTATTACCACGTAGACAACCACGGCAACGAGACATAATATCAGAATTATTGCAACAGTCCAGGATACATGGCCTGGGTAGCTACCCCATATAATGGTGTCACCCACTAAATCATCGGACAATTTATCTAATTGTATGTTCTTTGCTTCGCCCATAGCTTGCCAATTTGCTACAAATCGCTTTGTGTCCGATCCACCGAGTACAATAAGACCGTCACTATTCACCCGCGTAAGTCTGCGTGTTACGTCGCGAACGTTCAGTCGGAGCATCGGGGTGGTGGTATAGTGTCACAGGGTAGGTTGACGCGTGTGTCGGTGTCTTGTTACCGAATGACGGGTATGCGCCCTAATCGGTTCAGTCATTAGTATAAGAATTTTGTTTTTCTACTCATGTCTGAATTTAGGGCAAACTGATGTGTGTTCAACCAGTGGAGCAGTATAAGGTTTGCTTCTGAATTGTTGTATACGTGTGTATGATTATTTTTCTTTCATGCGGAATGTAATATAATAATTTATGTATAGGTGTGTGTATGTGATTACTGTGTAAAGGCCATGACTAAAGCAATGCATTCTTGCCTAGCGCGTTTCTGCAAGAATTATGTGGGCGCCTCGCTCTTCCGTTTTCTGAGGTGTTTAATGTCAACCTCCTCAGCGTGCGGGTCCCATGTTTACTTTGCGTTGTGTGTGTTTTCACACGTGAATGTCTCAGAGGATGGCTCCTGTCCTCGTTGTGGCCCAGACGATAACGAGACGGCTGGTCGCGACTATCTGGGTCATCCAGATGGGGGGTGTCTGGTGCTGTACCGCGTTGTGTAGTGTGGCCACTTTGTCCCAGATGGTAATTAGACGACCCGTTGGGATCAACGGGATCAGCGTCACGGGGTGTGTCTGACCTCGTACGGCGTGGTTGGGCCGGCCGGGCTTGTTTATGTACGGGTCGAGGATTGCATGTGTCCCAGTTTTGATTCGGGTCTACTATTCTGACTTTCTCCGCATTGAGAACTTTTGACTTTCCCGTCTGCTGATTGTGGACATAAATAACAGGGCCTCGGACTCGTGTGACGGTCCATCTAGGATTTCACCTGGCAGTTAATGTTAAACTGTCTTCGGATTTAATCATTACTGAATCGCCGGGCGAAATATCGTGTGCCTTAGCTTTCTGAGCTAATCTGTCTCTGTCATGTTTACGACTGTCTTCTGTCATAGAACGAGCTATCTTTAACGCTATAGCTAGCGTGTCCAACCGATTCCCAAATTCGTTTTCATTGGAAGCGCGTAATGCCTTCTGCATAGGCATTCGTAAATGTCTGCCTGTCATTAAAAAATGCGGCGTGTAACCAGTAGTCGTCGAAACGGACGCACGATACGCCAATAGAACATCATTTAACACCTCTTCCCATCGGGAGGGTTGATTGTTTACAGCCTTCTGGATCATTTGTTTAAGAGTCCTGTTGAATCTTTCGATGTTACCATTAGATTGAGGATGTGCCGGGGTGGACATGCGATGTTCAATACCTATCTGGCTTAGATAGCGTTCGAAAGCTAAAGCTGTAAACTCAGCTCCATGGTCTGTCAACAGAACACGGCAAACGCCATGACGGCAGATGAACCCGTTTGAAAACGCGTCCCAAACTGCTTGGTAAGATTTGGTAGGAATCGGTATGGCCTCGGCCCAACCGGTACAGAAATCGATTATGGTGAGAATGTATTTGTTGCCATTATGAGACTCGGTAAACGGGCCAATGAGGTCGGCGGCGACGAACTCCATGGGGTATGAACCAAAATACATTTGTCCTATGGGGTGACGCTGAGGTTGGCGATTGTGTGTCAAGCATAGGGCACATTGACGTAACCGTTGTTGAACGTGTTTACGCATTCCTGGCCATACATATGCTTCCGTAAGACGTCGTACAGTCTTCCAATGACCCTGGTGGCCACATTCTTTGTGGGCCCGGTCTATAACTGTCTGGCGGTAGGCAGTTGGGAGAATCAATCGGTGATACGACGGGGCGTGAATGTAAGGAGGTCTCACACTGTATAATACACCGTTAAAAATGTCATAGTCATCATCGGTATCCGCAGCTAACCATAACTCCGGGAACTCTTAGTGTTGTGCTAAAGCGACTGCGTGGAGGTCTAGTCCGTCGTGGATTAAGGGCAGAGATCAGAAATCTCGTCATCAGTTGTTATCGTGTCTCGATCGTCCACGTCATCAATATCAAACACGGCAATGTCACTGTGGTCATGTTGTCTTATTCGTGACAATATCGGCTCTGATGTTATTACGGCCAGTGCGATAAGAAATTGTCGTTCCATACTCGGCCAGTAACACATCCCACCTTTGTATTTTGGTGTTGTTAAAAGCTTTTGTGAACAGACTTAGTAAGGGTTTGTGATCTCTGTAGACGTTAAACTGAGCGCCATACAAGTATGGACGTAACTTCAGGATTGAAAAAACGACCGCAAATGCTCCTTTCTCTATTGTCGCCCACTTGCGTTGTGTGGGTGACAACGTGTAACTCACATACTGTATAACTTTCTCGATGCCGTCAACTGATTCCTGAACCAGTATCCCACCGATAGCGTAGCGCAAGCATCGGTATATAATTTGTACGGTCTGTTTAAATCAGGCGCTGCCATCACATGTGATGACGTCAACAGTCGTTTTAGTTTGTCTAATGCGGTTTGTTTGTGGTCATCCCAGGTAAATCTGACATTCCTCCGCGTCAGGGCGATTAAAGGTTCTGCCACTGTCGCATAATTTGGTGAGGAATTTCGATAGTAATTATACCTTCCTAAAAAGGACCGTGTTTCCTTAACCGTAGTCGGCGGTAAGAGATTAGCAATTACTGCTACTTTGTCTGGGTCTGTTTTAATACCGTCTGCATTAAGAACGTAACCTAACAATTTAACCTCCGGCAAACCAAACGCACATTTAGTTGGTTTTAGTTTGAGGCCCGCCTTTCTTAGTCTGTCAAAAACGAGTTGTAAATGACGAACATGATCCGTCTCATTTTTGCTGAAAACTAAAATGTCATCGATATACACAAAAACACACTACCGATTAAATCAGCCAAGATTGTATTCATTTCTTTCTGGAAGAAATTTGGAGCCGATTTGAGGCCGAATGGCACTTTGGTAAATTCAAAATGGCCGGCGTGGCACCTGAAAGCAGTTTTGTGTATATCGGCCTCCGCTACAGGCATCTGCCAATAAGAGGACTTTAAATCGACTGTGGAGTAGATGGAACTACCTCCAACTAAATCGAACATGTCTTGTATTATCGGCAAGGGGTATGCGTCTTGTTCGGTGACAGCATTCAACTTGCGATAATCGACACATAAACGTGAATCACCATCTTTCTTCGGAACAAGTAAAATCGGGCTGCTATATGCAGAATTGCTAGGGCGAATAATCTCATCGTGTAGCATTTCTCTAAGCATCTGGTCAACAATTGCACGTTTGGTTAAAGGCATGCGATACGCTTTCTGGCATATGGGTGGGCCATGTGTTTTGATGCGTAAAGCATTTATGTTACAAGCGCCGTTTCGCTCACCCCATGCTGAGAAACAATCCGCGGTTTGACGTATTAAATGGTTATTTGTGGAATTTCCTGTTTCTGGTGCAATAGGACCAATGCTTGCGTAGCCACTTTTGGTATGCTGTTTTAATGGCAATTTCGTATAATACCATGTTAATTCATTGTTAGCCAAATCAATGATACTTCTGCCATTTCGCAGGGAAGTATCTCCCAAAATCATGTCATGCGGCAGTGTGCCGCAGACGACAACTTCTAGAGGGGAGCGAATATCAGCGACTGATATCTGAGTTTTACCACAAACTTTAAGAGACATGCCTCCCAAACACTGCAATGGACCATACTTTTCCAAGACATGCACACGATGAGTTTTCTGAATGATTTGGTCGAGTACATTACGCCTCAAAAGTGACACGCTGGCTCCTGTGTCGACTAAAACGGTCAGTCTTACGCCAGATACTATAAAAATGACCGTGGGTTGACCGCTTACCTCGCTTGTGACACCTGAGGCGCAACCCCGTTTCCCTACGGCTGAGAATGTATGTTGCGCAGTCGACAAACACGAGCATAATGTCCAATTTTCCCGCAATAGAAACACGATATCGTTAGGCGGGCGGCGTCACGGGGCACGCATCTGTCGTTCCCACTGCCAGGCGTCGGCGACGGGTGGTTGTCGGCGGGGGGCGTGGGTCGTGTCTGGCCTCGATCTTCGCCAGCTTCTTTGCCAGCTTTTCAACCGTGCAAGCCAGTGAGTCGACCATCGTAACCAGGGGCTCCGTTGTTTTGCAGCTGGAGACGTTGGCGGCTCCTATCTCCATCGGCGATTCGTGTCGTCCCAGGCGGCCATACGCGTCGTTACGTTCACAGAACCGTATAGTAGCTGTAATCGCTTCGTCAAGCGAAGTAGGCGCTGCCTGTTCGATCAGCTGTTGTGCGAGGCTATCATATGTTAACCCTCGGGCAAATGTACGGATCAGAACGGATTCTTGGTCGGGATTTCGTAAGCCGCTTGGGTAGCAAATGTCACTAATGTCTTGGAAGCGTCGGACAAACTGTTGCGTGGGTTCGTATGCGCTCTGACGCACCTTGTCAAGTTCGTCACGTAATGGTGCGGTTTCGTCGATGTTAAGAAAGTTGCTAGCCAAATGATCACGCAAGTCTGGCCATGGAATGGCGTCGCGGCCGATTTGATTTGCCGCTATTGTTCTTTCGATGAAACGTTGCAACTCAAATCGGAGCGGACCAGATACAGTTTTAGACGCTATTTCGATGATGCTGGCTGCACCGACTTGATTAAAAGCTAAAGTCACCTCACGGATCCAATTACGTACTGCCGATGTAGAGGAACCATCACAAGTATGTGTTTGTCTGATTAAATCACGTATTTGTTCACGGGTGGTTTGAATAGCACGACGTTCCGTTTCCTGCTGAGCAAGTCCTATCGTATAGTTTTGAAATTGCGCTGGATCCATCGTGTGTGTGTGTTTTGATCGTCACGTAGCAAGTACACGTTTTACGTAGTTAAAGTCTATCATGGAGTCAGTCAATATTCGGTGACATCACTGTCAGTTTCACGTTGGCTCAGCGCCAATGTACGTCTAAACGAAGTTATAAGTAAAACAAATCGTAGGTGGTGTGCCATGCGGTACGTTGAAACAACGTACTTTATATTATGTAATTCGGTGGTGGTTCGTCAGCGTCATGACAGTGCACACAACGTCAATGGTTCATTGGAAAGTCTTTGGACACTAGTACGTTGTAACAGTCTTGAACGTTAAAAAAAATCGCTGGTGCATCTCGCCAGTGTAAGATTCTCGCTTCTCTTAAGGGCGCGTGCATTCGTCGAGAATACTCACAGTTGTGTAGTAGTTGTCTTTGTCGCTCGCCAGATCGTCTAGCTGCTTACTGATAATACCGCAGACCATCAGATCGGTATAATAAGCCGTGAACGCATCTTCCGGGGTTGACATCATTAAAATGGCTTATGTTGTTGCTGCCTTCGTGATTTTCTGGAAATATCGTCCAACTTTGCGAACAGAATTCCAACTTCCTGTGAGACTACCTCATTCGTCATGCTAGGGGATAAAGGGTAAATACCAACCGAGAGGAAGACGGGTATGCTAGTTACGATCCCCACGAAAGGCAATATCAGTGAATGTAAGAACTGTAGAGAGATCATGCTTCTATCAGTGCTCAGTAAAATGATCTGCCGTATCATCCTGGATAGGATACAATAAAAGATCAAGCTGGGTTTAGAAAGGATACATTCTGCATAGATCAGGTCTTTATTTCACCAACAACAACAACGCAACACAAAAAATAGCCAAACATAAAATATAAACAACAATGTTGATGTTTACAAGGGCAAGAAGAAGTGTGTCAATTATAACACTTGCCCAATTACCACAACTATAAAAAGAAGCAAATGCTCACAGTATGCAACATGCATGATTATAACTTAGCAATTTATATTTCAATATTAATTATGAAATATTAGTGTTTACACTAGATAGTCACCGTATCGTAGTTCAAGAATAACAACATGTAAAGACCAGCATAAACAAAACAATAATTGTTTTTGTAGCTATAAAAAATAATTGTTTATACAGCCAAGCTGTTATGTTTATTATTACATAGCTAACCAAACTGTTAGCAGTGTATTTTTTTCATATTGATAAACTCAGGATTATCGTTGAACAATGCATTGAAAGGCAGATTTCCCTTTAGATTGTCTTTGTGGACTTCAAAAATGCATTCGATAGTATAGATAGGACAGTTCTATAAAAGCTCCTGAGGCACTATGTTTTACCTGCAAAATTGTTTACCCTAATAAAGAACATGTACGAAAGTTTCACTGGTCATGTCCTCTTTAATGGGCAAGTTTCAGAGGATTTCCAGATTGGAATTGGAGTACTACAGGGTTGCTTGCTATCTTAACTGCTCTTTCTGACAGCTATAGACTGGACATTGAAAAGATCCACAGAACACCATCGAACTGGGATCCAGTGGAACTTGTTTTTACAACTAGAAAACATGGATTTTGCAGATGATCTAGCACTACACTCAGAAACCCATAAACACATGCAACATAGACCAATGTGATGAAAGTCACTACCAGATCCTCGGGACCCATCTCACTAGAAAGCGAAACTGTTGGGGAAGTACTACACTCCATCTACATCGGGAGCAACATCAGTATAAATGGTGGAGGCGAAAAATGTATGGAATTACACATCAACAAAGCTGTTCATGCGTTACGCCCAGTGTGGCTCTCTTCCCAACTATCCACAAAAACCAAAATCCGCATTTTCAACATCAACGTTAAACCAGTTCTTCTATATGGCTGTGAAACGTGGAAAACTACTCATTCTCTCAACGAGAAAGTCCAAGTCTTCATCAACAGTCGCCTCCGATACATCCTTAAGGTATGGTGACCTAACAAAATGTCAAACAAAGAGCTCTGGAAGAAAAGCAAACATGAAGAAATAAGTACTACAACCAAGAGGAGAAAATGGAGCTGGATTGGCCACATTCATAAAAGATCCAACAAATACAACCAAATAAGCACTGGACTATAACCCATTAGGAAATAGAAGACAAGGAAGGCCAACAATCAACTGGAGACGCTCCAAATTACAAGGTCTTGATAAAGTGGGGGTCACCTGGCAAAAATTGCGATGCCGTTCATCGTGTTCCTTGAGCCGGAACCGCGCCTATAGAACCGCGTCACGTGTGTTCTCACTCTTAAATCTGACAATAACAGGGCTGGAGCGAACTCGATCTTGCTGATCTAATTTGGGCCCAACACGGTGACTGCATTCCAGCTGACTGGACTATAGTGGTGGTTTGAAGGACATCTTTGAATTGATCATATCCATTAAGATGGTTGTTGTGTCTTCGTTATCATGTTCAGGAACACCGTGAATACGCATGTTTGGTCTTCGGGAATATTGTTCTTGATGATTAATGTTTTCTTAAATTTTCTGTATTTTGGTTTCTAGTACAGCGATGCGTTCCTCTTTTTTCTTTAGCAGGCTTGTCAGGTTTATTATCTGGTTGTTTAAACCGTCAATTTTGTCCGCTATTTCCTGGGGGTAAAGTGCGCGTCTCAGTTTTGTAAGTGAGTAATTCAATGAGTTTTAAGGTCATTATGACCATATCGCTTTGGTCGTCATTTGACGACGCAGTTGTACTTTTGGGTTTTCCCATTTTTTCACGTAATGTATACGTTTACTGTTTCCAGTCACGACATCTCTTCAAAACGGTGAGTGGCACATTTCAAATTTTCGACTCCCGGTCTGTTTCACTGATACACTGATACACTGTTCACAGCGACTTGTAGATGTCAGTATAGTGCGATTGTCTAACGTGTTGATAGTGTGTTTGGTAGCGTTGACATCTGACGTAACAGGCTTTGCAGCCATGTCAGGGGTGTGCCGCTATTGCTCGAGCTGAGCGGCCAGCAAAGCGACTCAATAAATCGGTCAATATAAAAAGTGCGTTCGGGATTTAACAAACGTTCAGGCACCAAAGAGGTTTTACAATACGTTAGCCACCATACAGTTGTCACCATATGTATCCAACGCCGGAGAAAACGATTTAGGTGACGGAGAGATAAATTTCATCTCATCAGCAAGTTGCGCCACCTGGTAATACCGTAACTTTGTTGACACTGGGACAACGTGGTTACGTCACGTGGACACGACATCATATCGTTATATTGTTGCTACGTACTGGCATAACGTATTTAGCATACGTGGACACGTTACATCGTTTCATTGTTGCCACGTACTGGGGAAACGTAGATTAATTTCGTGGACACGACGTAATATCGTAACTTTGTTGTTACGTTTTGGCACGACGTAGTTACGATACGTGAACACGACTTAATATCGTTATGTTGTTGCACGGGCAAAAGGTAGTAGGAGTGCGTGGACATGACGTAATATCGTTACGTTGTTGCTACGTACTGGCTCAACGTAGATACTGCTTGTACTATATATTGCTTATAACTAATTTACAGATTTGTTTGTGTTAAATTTGGATTCGCTTCACTTGAAACTGATATCCTGTACACAGAGTGGATTGCCATCTTGTTATGCAAAAATGACAAATCGTCTGCATCTGTTGCAGCCTGCATGGAGGTCCATATATGTGATGGATTATGTGTTATGAAGGGCTTTCCTTGTGAGCTGTTATAATAATAAAATAACTTCTTTGGCGCCAATATCCACGGAAAATCCGAGCTCAGTGGCGCAATAAAACCCAAGGGTTAGGCATTATCGTGATCATGTACAATGGAAAAAATCGTCAACCGGTGAATGGAGGTGCCAAGAAGCTAAGGGGCATAGGCACATTTAAAAAGATAGGTTTTCAGATTACGGCGAAATGAATTTCTTGCTAATTTAACGCTGTCGGGGAGTGAATTCCACAGACTTGGTGCGGCAACAGAGAAAGCTCGAGTTCCAGCATATATAACAAACATTCGTACGTGCATGTTTGAATCGAACAGTTTATATTTGGCTGTGAATGTCGATGTCTCAGGCATTATTGATCAACAAATTTAAATTCAAAACCCTGATTTCTCATGATTATTTTTATGTTGGGGAATTTTTCTTAAACCGTCCGTCTGCAGTCATACATATACGAACATGCTGTACAACAGTTCATTAAATAATACGGATTTCATACTCAACTTGATGCCGCAGCTGCATACATAGGTCCTGTGCTTTTTTAAACCAAAAAAATTGGGTCGAGCGACGAAACCGATTTGGGGAAGTTTTTCACGAAACCGTACGTCGCAAGTTTGAATACCCATTGTAAGCAGATATTTGTAGAGTAGTAGGACATATTATTTGGTCATAAATAACATATAACAAGGTAACTATATGACAAAATTATAATTTGTAGATACATTTCCCTTCGATTTATTTTGCTTTTACGGGTCTTCGCAATCGTACCTCTCCCGAAACCGTACGTCTCCTCTAACTGCCAGTTGGTTCATTGTCCCAGTCACCCCATCTATCGGATTTTCGGGAACCAGATGACGCCAAGCGAAAGCACGCAAACAGCGTTCCTGTTTCAACTATAAAGTAAGTATTTTTTCATGATACTACCGATTTTGTAATATGCACTGAAGTCCCGGACTACTATAGTATAGATGGGCCCATGCACGAAGGTTATTAATGTATATCCGTTAGTGGTTCATTTGGCAATGGTTGTCAATATATAGTGAGTGCATCGTTACACTGGGTAGACTAAGCACACACACACACACACACACACACACACACACACACACACACACACACACACACACACACACACACACACACACACACACACACACACACACACACACACACACACACACACACACACACACACACACACACAAACACACAAACACACAAATACAAACACACACACACACACACACACACACACAAACACAAACACAAACACAATCACTTGTTTAGACTGGAAAGTGTGCACAAAAACGTATGACATATTTATTTTGATGATAAGCATCCATGTTACAATGTGTACTACACTTGTACTCGTCTAAGTATTTTAGTGGCATAAACCAATCTTTCCACGTCATAGGTGCTGACAAACTTCATTTCAACTGTATATGTGCAATATAAAATGTTTAAACATATGTTCGACGTACGGTTTTGGGTGACGTACGGTTTCCCCATTTTATGTATGTTCTGAATACACATATTAAAACCTATTTTTCAGACATGGGGATGGGGAAGCGGATCAAGACAGTAGACCAGAAGGAGGCTGACAGGCTGCGGTCCCGGAAGTTTCGGCACACGACGAGAAAAGGCCCCACGTGGCGGGCCAAGGGGGCTGAGAGAGCACGTGTATGTGACTATGTAATCTGTAATTAATATTCATCTGTTCCGGCCTATCTATCAGGAATTATTGATCACAATATTAAGAACTCGTTGTATTTCTTGGTTTTAGCTTAATATGTATAACTATGTAAATGTTTTTTTTTCTTTTTTTTCTTACAATACAGTTTTACTTTACTCCAGAAGAACCGGAAGCATGCTGCCCCAATGCTCCCCGAGAGGCTGGCTGCTTATAGAGCACGGAAGAACCGGAACTTGCGGGCCTTCCGGGCGAGAGAGCAGCGTGATATATTGTTTTATTATGTTTACAGATATGATAAAATGTTTACTTTTAAAACGTAATTTGTAGAAATTTAAATGTCGATTCATATCACAATCCAAATAAATATAAACCCTCTGTAAACGTTTTAAGTAGATTCATAGTTATACAAACATAATTTTTTATTATAAATATACCCGCAGCAACGTCACAGAAGTACTGTTATACATGGTTTGTCTTACAGTGAAAGCTGCTGCTACCGCAGCAGCCGAACGGAAGTCGGCCAGACTAGCTGACCATGAGCCCGAGGTTATCGAGATCCCCTTCAGAAGGAGACGCCAAAATTGGTCGGATAGGAAGTAACTTTCCTTTTACCTGATACTATCCGTCAGTTAATTAATTAAATTCCATTTCATTCTTATAGTTGACTTACTTACTTACTTACTTACTTGACTTAAACTTATAGGCCAATATGACCCTTCGCGGTCCTCCTGGATGTCACACCCCTCCATGTCCTCCTATCTAGAGCACACCGCTCTGCTGTTAGCAGCGATGGTATGGTGTCATGTCTCAGTTGATCACTCCATCTCTTTCGTGGTCTTCCTCTTTTTATCGGTCCTTTCAAGTCTTCTTTGTAGGCTATTTTAATGAGGCTTTCATTTCGCATATGACAAACTTTATACATGTATATATAATAAATTATTGTGAACCGTATTTTTTTCAGCTTGGTAGTAAAGATGCCTTTCAGCAAACACCCGAAGGCCAGGCAGCTGAAGAGGGCTTTAGAAGAAAAGGATAAGGAGGTAAAACGACTTTGTGCTACACTGACAAAGTCAGGCTCTGTAGACTTGGAGGTAGCAGCACTAACGTCACCACTATTATCATCACCTGAACATGCAGCAATAGAGCTCCTCAATGCTGTCGACGTCACACGGAGGGTGGAGCGCATACAAACATTGCTCCCCTTGACAGAAACCGTCGCCCGTGTTAAGAAAGCACCACTACACGTCAAGAGAAAACTCTAACGGACGGGATGGATTATCCCAAATCGATAATCTCTCTGAAACTTTATTAGCAAAAGATGTACGGATTGCAGATTTAGAAAACAAAGTCGAAAACAATATTCCCGCCGGTCAAATATGCGCTTTCTGGGAATTGAGGAAATCGTCAGTGACGACTAACTAGAAGGCATAGCTCCAGGCTGACGATATCGTTCGGAGTCGCAGAGTCGGAGTGAAGCTCCAGTCTACAGAGACAAGTCGCCCTCGCCACGTGCTCGTGAAATTTCAAAGCGAACGTCGCCGAGACGAAGTTTTCCGACAGCGCAGCAAACTGAAGGCGAGTACCAACAAAGGTAGAGTCTTCATGAACGAGGACTCGACGGCGCGGAGCACTCGGCTCGCCTACAATGCAAGAAATCTGCGAAAACTGGGAACTATCCTGGACTCAAGGACATATAACGGTAACATATTGGTCAAGGATCGTATGAAATGTATACAAATGCTGAGAGGGAATAGAAAATATTGATTTAGTATTCACGTCCTTCCATTGCTCACCTTTGACAACGATTCATTCTGGCTTACACTAGCTTCGTTAGTTCTATTCAACAAAGTACAAAACATTTAATAGAGTATCCATGTTAAACATTCTATATACAATACACATAGGAAACTAAAAACATTTTAAACGTATCAGCACACGTCAGCAAACACACACACACACACGTGCTTGCACACGCACATAAACCCACACACGCACATACACCATGCTCACACGCACTACGCACGCACGCAAATATGCATAAAACGCGACCCACACGCGCACGCACGCACGCACGCACGCACGCACACACACTAACACACTCACACGTAGAATTGGCTATAAGAAACGGTCTGGCCGTGGCAGGAACATTCTTCAAGAAGAGAGAAAGACATATTATAGATGTGGTCAGCATAAAACAGAAATCGATCAGTTCATAGTGAAGAGACAGCGGGTGTGGAGGGTGACGGACTGCAAGATCATTGCTAGTGAGCACGTGGTCACACAGCACAAGCCCTTGGTTTTGTTTGGGTGGATGCAAATGAGGAAAGAGAATAAAGTAGTGGGGCGAAATACCATCAAATGGTGGACATGCAGCGGGGGCACTGCCGTCGCATACACAGAGATACACCACTGATACACAGAGGGGGCACAGCCGTCGCATACACAGATATACACCACTGATACACAGAGGGGGCACAGCCGTCGCATACACAGGGATACACCACTGATACACAGAGGGGGCACAGCCGTCGCATACACATATATATATACACCACTGATACACAGAGGGGGCGCAGTCGTCGCATTCACAGAGATACACCACTGATACACAGAGGGGGCACAGTCGTCGCATACACATATATACACCACTGATACACAGAGGGGGCGCAGCCGTCGCATACACATATATACACCACTGATACACAGAGGGGGCACAGCCGTCGCATACACAAATAAACACCACTGATACACAGAGGGGGCACATCCGTCGCATACACATATATACACCACTGATACCCAGAGGGGGCGCAGCCGTTGCATACACATATATACACCACTGATACACAGAGGGGGCGCAGCCGTCGCATACACGGATATACGCCACTGGTACACAGTGGGGGCACAACCGTCGCATACACAGAGATACACCACTGATACACAGAGGGGGCACAGCCATCGCATACACAGATAAACACCACTGATACACAGAGGGGGCACAGCCGTCGCATACAAAGAGATGCTGACATTAGAACATGACAAACTCTGAACATCAGTGGGAACTGTGGAAGAAGAATGACGACATTCAAATATGCTTTTGTTGGCGGAGGAGCTGTGTGGCAGAAAATGTAGAAAAGGAATATGGTAGGCCAGGGCACGGAGTCGGCAAATTGTGGAAATGGTGTGTATGCTGTCATACGATTGTTGTGTGGTTATAGTTTATATTACCAAAACATTAATGACAATTGTCAACACCAATGGTATTATATATATATATATATATATATATATATATATATATATATATATATATATATATATATACTAGCTTACTCCCATCAATGTAGGGCCATTCTCCCAAAAAAATTCAGAAAGCACACCCAAAGCAGGCACCCCCAATTTCGCCCCAGCTCTGTGAATGATTTAGAAATGTGTGTACATTGTCATCGAATGAATTGCCTAATGAAGTAGTAAAGACAACATTAACTTTACCAACGTATCCGGTGTGAAGGTACTCACAGCAAATCATTCGTTTAACAACCACGATGTTAGTTATTTGGAGTTATGTTTTACCTGTTGGGCAAAGACGGGCACAGAGTGCGATTAGAGTGTTGAGCCACTCTGTGGCTTTTGTTGGCTGTAGGCCTCATTTACGATCCTTCCGCCTTTACACGCACAAAGTCAATCAGTGCAAATCGTTGTACGTCCGTTAGGCCGTCGTATGTACGCCAGGCCATTGCAACACAGCATTCGTTTTAACTCTTCGTGAAAGTGAACATGTATATCTAGTTAGTAGTTATATATGAATTACGATTTTCTTCTAACAACAACTATTGATTTACTACACTCAACGTTGAGTGAAATAAATCAAAAGTTGTTGTTGGAAGAAAATCGTGGTCCATGTTTACTATTTCTCTTTCAGACGGAACAAAACAAAGCGTCGGCATGAACTGTGTGGCCTTCGGTGTCTGCTTGTATTGTTCGTGATCGCATTTGTTGGCTTCTTTGTAAAAGATTTGTAAAATGTTATATCATTATGCCAATAGGTCAAGGTTGGTACCATTAGCAAAACAATCTGTGTTATTTAATAGAATATTATCTACGATTTTAGTAGACACACCCGTTTAAAATTCAAAGAATATTCTACAGAATTTCTATAGATTATTCTATGGAATTGATTTTATAATATTCTATAGCACGTTTTTAAGAATATACTATATTTTTGGACATTGCTCTAGAATTTGTTGTTTCTATAGTTGTTCATACCATATTCTGATATAATCTGTAGAGTTATATAAAAACTCTATAGATTTCTATATTTTATTTACATTTCTATGGGTTTTATGGGTAATATGTAAGATGCTAGAAATACATGCATGAAATGTTGGTTTTGTACGAGGCCCCATTCGGAACACACAAAAACGCCACTTCTCTTTTACGACGATTCGTGGGCTTTATGTCCCGAGCTGTATCGTTTCCGTTTAACAAGATTTAACAAGATTTGCCATCCAAGCAAAAGGCCCAGATGGCAAGTGGACAAGGAAGCCATTGGCTTATCGAGAGTCCAACAATGTTCATCTACTTATAACCCGCCCTCCTGATATATGTGTCAACCTTGTTTTTAAACATATTCACGCTGCTAGTAGTTACACAATCTGTAGACAATTTGTTCCATTCATTTATTTTCCTCTGTGAAAACGAGTGCTTCCTGATGTCCAATCTACATTGATCCTTTACTAATTTTACCTCATGCCCTCTAGTTCTGCTATCCTTCTTGAGTGAGAAAAACATATTTCTATCAATATTTTCATACCCATTCAATATCTTAAAAACTTTAATCTGATCTCCTCTTAACCTCCTTGTCTCTAGAGTTGTTAAACCACATTCTTTCAGGCGTTCTTCATAACTAAGGTCTCTCAGTTCTGGAATCATTTTAGTTGCTCTCCTTTGTATGCGTTCGCTACACACCCTCTATCGCACATGATGGGAATCTCATCACCATCAATGTCTGCTACACAGGGTCTAGCCCATGATCGATCTGTATGGCATCGTTTGTTCAATACACTATGCCGGAATTCCAAGGAGAGAACTCGAGTTGTCTATCTGAGGGTTTGTAGCATCCTCGCTAGTCAGGGGTGACTTGCTAGACCACCCTTGGCAGATCGACCTGATGAAACGTGAATTTGTCAGTTTATTCCACGCAAAGTGTGGACGCTGAACAATCTGTACTTAGTCCCACTTCCGCTCTTGGTCGTCCTCTTTCAAAGTGTGGACGCTGAACAATCTGTACTTAGTCCCACTTCCTCTCTTGGTCGTCCTCTTTCAAAGTGTGGACGCTGAACAATCTGTACTTAGTCCCACTTCCTCTCTTGGTCGTCCTCTTTCAAAGTGTGGACGCTGAACAATCTGTACTTAGTCCCACTTCCTCTCTTGGTCGTCCTCTTTCAAAGTGTGGACGCTGAACAATCTGTACTTAGTCCCACTTCCTCTCTTGGTCGTCCTCTTTCAAAGTGTGGACGCTGAACAATCTGTACTTAGTCCCACTTCCTCTCTTGGTCGTCCTGTTTCTGGCAAGATTATTGGTCACCATAAAAACTGATGGTTCCATGTTTCAATAGGTCCATCTACCAGGGGTACTAACTGATGTATTCAGAAGCCCCTGGTGGCGAGGATGGTTATTACAATGACATATGTGGTTTCCCAATATTTCAAATCGGGGCGATTTGGAACGATTGCGGTTATAGACGTTTTCTCGTATTGCTTTTCTTCACAGTTGTTATTATGTCGGATACTATATTCGTACATCTTGAATCTGTTCAGACAATATCGGTTAGGTTACAGAAATGGCATGTGTATATTTAGTGCTGCGTTGGGTATGATGTCAGACACTGTGTATTGCAATGTTCACGTACACCAGACTCGTGACAGTCTATCATGTCGGTAAAAGTGACGAAAGTTGGAAAACGTCTGCTTTACCTGGACAATAGCTATGATGTGTGATTGAATAATCATACGCCGTGCTTGACTTTTCCTAATTCACGACGCTCATGCCCATATCCCAGTTTAAAACTAGAAAATGTGTTATAAAATTGTTCTAGAATTGCACCAAGGAAACAATCCTGGATTGCATTTTTTATTCGTAGAAAATATGATGAAATTACAGATGAATGCACGGATTTATATATATTGCTATTAACAATACGTCCTGGGCCGGACAACAACACCACATTATTACAAAACAAGGACATATAATGTCATTATTGATGCCCGGGGACGTTAAACTTAGCACATTACTAGTACACCATACCACACCACATAATTTGCGCGCAATAACGTGAATTGAACACATAGGGTGTAGACCCTACCCACAAAACGTGGACATTGCCTCGAATATAGCATGAACACTGGCAATGTATTGAAGGAAGTGGGAGGTGGGAGGTTGCTCCTAAGAAATGGTGCGAGGTCGACAAATAAAAATTCGGTGGGAGATGTGAGGGGAACTCTTACAAATGGTGGGAGGGTGGAGATTGGTCCCACATACAGGTGGGAGATGGGAGGTTGGCCGCCCGAAACATGTGAGACCCCTGCCATACCCCAAGCGTTAATGTCTTGGCACCTCTCCGCTACACATAATGTGGACATTTGCTTTCAGCTTGAACATATCAACTGAGCAGGAATCTCCAAATGTAGTCGTTCACCGCCGTCACAGTTCGACGGATATCGGTAATGCGGAAAGCGAGACACAGGAGGAGCGACTTTCGCCTGCTGTTCACCAGGAGCCGCCACCGTCATATTCCGATGCTTGCGAAAGCCAAGGATTGGTTTTGTCCAGTGGTGACATTGATACCACAGCGTGCTGACCAGCGTGGACTAACGTGGGATTGAATACTGCACGAATCAAACAATGAGATGCCATTCAGACGTTTTTTCCAGCAAACACAAAACGTTCACTCTGTGGGAACGTTATGGTATTTGTTATGTTGAATATAGTACATGAAAAATAAAAATTCATAATAAGAAATTATAAATAATTTGTATATAAAAGAAACCCTGTTGAATTTATTAGTACTTGGCATTAAATGTGAAAGTAAACTCTTTAATGTTCTGAGAATGTTCTCTGAAAGTTTGTGGATAGCTATGTATGTCATAATGTTTGCAGGAAGTTCCCTGAAAGTTCCCCGTTGGTTATTAAAATCAATGAATACATACAATTGTTTTACTTATTTGGTGTTATAGCATAGCTACACTATAACTCAATTTGTAGTCTTGTCTAAAGGAAAAATTGGAGACAACTTGGCGATACATCAGTAATTAAGGTGACAATTGCAATATGCCTTTGATAGTTAATTAAAGGACCAAGTAACCGAAAGGTTCCAAACTACATCAATTCATTCAAAAGGGTCTACTGTATCATATTCGTCATTGTGTTACATTCTTAGATCATATCAAGTAATTATCTAGGCAACATTACTTTGGGTATACAGCCTGACTAAGCGCCGACATCTTGAGAATTATGTATCCGGGTGCGTGACGTCACCCCTTGGTTGCTTGTTTCACACACACACACACACACACACACACACACACACACACACACACACACACACACACACACACACACACACACACACACACACACACACACACACACACACACACACACACACACACACACACACACACACACACACACACACACACACACACACACACACACACACACACACACACACACACACACACACACACACACACACACACACACACACACACCCACACACACACGTATATATATATGTATAATATATATATATATATATATATATATATATTCGATTTTGCAACACTACAAAAGGTAGCATAATATATTACAAACATTCTACCGATAAAATATTATTTTATAACATTAATGTTGAACATTAGCGGGCCGACTCACACCACAAATTCAACAGGCAGTGTCGATATATAATATTATGTTGCATCGGAACCTTGTACTCACATATAATCAGATTCAGTACGAAAGGAGGAATTCTTTGAAAAAATTGCGGATACAATCAACGAGATACCAGACACAGAAGAGCTAATTGTCATGGGAGACTCCAACGGTAGGGTGGGCCTAAGAAGTTCACATTTGAAGACGTACCTGGGTCTACACAGTGACACCACTACAAATTGTAATTACAACGGGGAACAGCTATTTGGAATCTGTGCAGAGTATGGATTGTGGATCACAAGCATGGTCTATATACACAGATCCAGTCAAACACAGACATGGTACAAATTGAATGATCTCAACACACCATCCCATATAGACTTCATCTTGGAACACAGAAGAAACGTCACAGATGCGAATGCCATTCTCAACGCAGGCCTGGACACAGACCATCGTCCAGTCATCCTATGCGATAGAACACCAAGATCCAAGATGAAAGTGTCTAAAGAAGAGATACACCTGAGGAAACTCCAAAGGAAGATATCCGGCAGGAAGTGGAGATAATAGTCACCTGGAACATGAAGGATATGAACAAAACATAACTAGCTGCAGAATGAACATGGTCTTTCCTCAAGAACACGCTAGTTGAATCCCCCAAAGAAGCAAGCGGCACCAGAAGGACAAGAAGAGGGCAGACACAACAGGCAGCCTGTTGGAACGAAACAGTGAAAGAAGCCGTAAGAGAGAAGATGAAATTGTACAAGGTGTGGGTGAAAACAAATCTGGAGGAGGACTACATCAGATACAAAATTGCAAGACGACATAGCAAGAGAGTAGTGAAGGCTGACAAATAATCATCATAGAAGGCGTGCGGTGAGGAACTGATCAGATACAGAACTGCAAGACGACATAGCAAGAAAGTAGTGACGGCTGCCAAGGAATCAGCATGGAAGATGTACGGTGAGGAACTGATCGAACTATGCAAACACTCACCCAGATAATATTATAAGAGTGTCAAAGCAATGAGACTGAGAAACGATATGTACAACCCAACAACAATGACAGATGACAAATATGGAAACCCCCTAAATAATGAAAACCGCATCAAGCACAGATGGCAAGAGTACTTCAAAATCCACCCTAAGAAACTCCCACTATCAATTCACCCCAAGACACCCAGATCACGAAGAGCCTACAAACCTGAAATCGGAAGTTAGGAAAGCCGTGAAGACATTCCCAAGAAACAAAGTAGCTGGGTTGGATGAAATAACAACTCAGGCCATACTAGCTTGTGGAGAAACCGGGATCACATGACCTACCACAATATTCCAGACGGCTTGGAAGGAGAGAAAAGTCCCTGAAGACGGACAACGTGCAGTATTTGTACCAATCTGGAAAAAGAAAGGCAGCAAGAAAGACTGTGGTACATGCAGAGGAATGTCGCTTCTCAGCCACACAGGCAAAACCTACGCAAAAAGGGCTAACAGAGACAAACTTTGTAGAGTGCTTGAAACGTACAACGTGAGAGGACAACTCCTGGACAACATCAGAGCTACCTGCGCCAACAGCATGATCTCAGTCCGCACTCCAAGCGGACTTTCATACTGGTTCCAAGTTACATCTGGAGTGAGACAAGGGTGTGTCCTATCACCACTGCAATTCATTGTATACATGAACAAGATAACACTGAGCACATACTGGTTCCAAGTTACAGCTGGAGTGAGACAAGGGTGTGTCCTATCACCACTGCTATTCATTGTATACATGAACAAGATTACACTGAGCACATACTGGTTCCAAGTTACATCTGGAGTGAGACACGGGTGTGTCCTATCAATACTGCTGTTCTTTGTGTACATGACAAGATAACACAGGACTAATCCAGAACCAGAAGCATTAGACGAAATGCTGTTTGCCGATAACCAAAGCCTTGTAAATGAAGATTAAAAGAAGTTGCAAACGCATACAAACAGCCTGAACACTGTCACAAAGTGGTTTATGAGAATGCGTCTGGATTTATCTTCTGGCCCCTTTGTTCAGTAGCGTACGGTAGTCTACGCAGTAGTGCTGCCATGTAGCGTACGGCAGAGAGTGTTGTTTCACAATGCAAAGGTGCTACCTGGTGACTAAGGTATAACTACTTGAGTGAATATATGCCATTACATTAAGGTTAAGGTGGTCAAATTTAGTGTGTATATAACAGATTTTATGTAACGGATACAATGGTATCATTTTGAATCGCCTGTGATTAAAGTATAAGAATTATGATACACGAACTAGCGAGTTCTTATTCAGCAAGCAAGCAAGGTGCGACAAACGAATTCAGGCTTCCGAGAGGCGCTAGACATAAATATTCGTTATATTAATATAACGCATTAAATTGTAGGAGTTGAGTGATGCAATTAATAACGTTGTTACCGTCTCAATGCAGAGAATCGGGTGATATTAAATTTATAAGAAATATTAATAATTTGAGTTTGTTCCGTGCATCTGAAGATTGTTTGTTTAACAAGATTTAACAAGATTGCCATCCAAGGCAAAGGCCCGGATGGCAAGTGGACAAGGAAGCCATTGGCTTATCTAGAGTCCAACATTTTTTCGTCTATGTGTGATCCGCCCCGCATATATATATATCAACCTTGTTTTAGACATATTCGCGCTGCTAGCAGTTACACAATCTTTTAATAATATGTTCCATTCATTTATTGTCCTATGTGAGAACGACTACTTCCTGATATCCAATGTACACTGATCTTTTTCTAACGCTACCCCTCGTGTCCTCAAGTTCTACTATCTTTCTTGAGCGAAAAAAAGTATTTTTATCAATATTTTCATAACCATTCAATATCTTAAAAACTTCAATCTGGTCTCATCTTTACCGACTTGTCTCTAGGGTTGTTAAACGACATTCTTTTAGCCTTGCTTTATAGCTAATCATTTATAGCTTTTTTATAGATGGAATCATTTTAGTTGCTCTCCTCTGTATTCGTTCAAGCATATATATATCCTTCCTACGACATAGTCTCCACGCTTGTATACAGTATTCTAAATGAGGTATAAATATTGTTTATACAGATGTATAATTAGTTGTTTCCTTGTATGTAATATTTCTCCTAATCAACCCAATAATGTTATTACCCTTTGAAGCTGCAATACCACATTGCTCTGAAATTTTCATATCAACACTTATTGTTACACCTAAATACTTTTCTTTTACAGTAGTTTACAGTATTTTCCATATTATAGTCTACATACAAGTTCCCGTGTCCTGTGTGTAGGTATTTACATTTCCCAAAATTTAATACCATTTTTAGACCATTTAATTAATTTGTCTAGATCGTTTTGTAAATGTTGTTTATCACCATCAATATTAACCTTTCTAAAAAAAATTGTGTAATACGCAAATTTCAGTACGTTGCTTGTTCTATTATCGTCGAAGTCATTGATATATATTAAGAATTATAAAGGCCTTAATACTGACCATTGTGGTACCCCACTCAAAACTGATTTCCAGTTTGAAACCTCTCCATCTAGTACAAAGCCATTATTCTATCAAGTCGATTATGCCCTCCCCGATATCAGGGCTTTTAATTTAAGTAGTAATATTGTATGTGGCTCTTTGTCAAAAGCTTTCTGAGAATCTAAGTAGATAATATCTACTGGTGATCCCTCGTCTATTCACTTTGTGACAAAAACATAGCATATTTGTTAAGCATGACCTCCCTTTTAGGAATCCATGTTGAGATGAATTTAATAATGTATGCCTACAAGGAAGTCCTTTATGGTCTTTGATTAACCTTTCTAATATTTTACAAATTACTGATGTTAAACTCACTGGCCTTTAATTATCTGACTTATTTCCGGAACCCTTTTTAAATATTGGTATGTTGTTTGCTTTTTCCATTCACTAGGAACCACTCCTTCTTTTAATGACAAATTGAACACTCTTGCAAGTGGTACACTAATTTGTTCTACTGTTTCCGTGAGTAGTTTTGGATGAATTCCATCCACTCCAGGTAATTTATCATCCTTCATTGCCTTTATTTTCTTAGCTACCATTTCTGGAGCTACAACTAACTGCCTTAAATAGTCTGATTTAGCCTCCTGAAATGTAGAATCTGGAACTAATAATGAACTAATATCCTATCTGGTAAACACTGAACTGAAGTAACCATTTAGGTCTTCCGCCATTAAAAAACTTGTGTGATTATATTTTCAGTACTGTCTTCTAGAGGTCCGACCTTGTTTCGTACGTTTTGTTTACTCCTGATATATGCATAAACACTCTTGCTGTCATATTTTATGTTACGTACTTATGGTTGGTTATGTAATACGACTATTTAGAACTGAAATTTTGTATAGGACCTAACCCCGATGTCCTAGGAACGTGATGTCGCAACCCTAGGTACGGTATAGTTTGCATTGAGCTCTGCTATTGGTTAGTTAGACTTCCAGCACGTTATGGCCGCCTTAGTATTTAACTAATTTAAAAGAAGTTAGGAACATACTATTAATTTGTGCGGTGCTACGATGTTGTGAAGTATTCTCGTATCCGAGACATATGAATAATTGATTTATTTTCGAACACGTCTTGTGGCTGTAACTTCATCATAAAGTGACTCCATCCAACCTTGTATACATCGGTTGTGACTACTACTACTATAAGAGTTAAACACTCTTCATCACGTCTAAGAACTACTTACGTATACAAGTCAACTTTTTTCTCCATCGAGACGAATTAAGATGAACCTATCTTCACTTGACGGAGCGTCAAGCCTTGCAAGTGCCACCACACAAATCAAAACGTGATACGAAAAACGTCCTGATACAGCATTCGCACTGCCAAGTGGGTGATCTGTCAATTGTGTGATGTATTGCTATACGCCGTTATGGGTTTACTTTATTTTGTTTCATATTAAATAAACGGGATTCCAATTGGATTCTCCATTACTATCAGCCGTTCTATGTTGTGACTATGTTCCACCCTACATTGATGCACCTTTTGTCACGAGCCAGTCACTTTGTTCTTCGCCGCCAATATCAGAAACAAAACTTGTGACAAACATCACCTGTGAAGAATTCGATATAACGATCAGGACGACCGAGGTAATGAAGGTGAGCAGAACACCCAACAAATTTAACATCAATATCAGCGGCACTCAACTCAAGCAAGTGACCGAGTTCAAGTACCTCGGCAGCATATTTACAGAAGATGGACAATTTAACAGAGAAGTCGAAACAAGAGTCCAGAGGGCAAACAACGTCAGCTACCAGCTCGAGTGGTCGGAACAACACCAGCCCACCACTACGCACAACAACAGAGAATCATTTGCTTTGTACATCTGACACGCATGGCCAAAAACCAACTGGCCCTCAAGGCATACAACATCAGGATGGCAGGCTTCAAAGCGAGAGGGAGACCAAGAAAAACTTGAAATGCAGCTGTCAAAGAGACGCTGAAGATATACGGCACCCCCCCCCCTCTTCTGGCTTACTGCTGATCGTCAGCTTAATCTCCCCGAGACAACCCCGGCACAAGCGGACGGATAAAATAAGTAAGATCAGATGGAATACCTACAGTGGTGGGTCTCGGATTTCTCAAAAGGGAGGTCAGGCTTAGTCACACATTAGTTTACCATGCTACCATGTACTGGCGCAACATGTTACATGCAAAAAACAAATCATGGTGGGACAACGGGGCCTGGCCTGGTTTAGTTCGCTCTGCATTCGTATCACGTGATATGGGAATCACGGAATCCGTGTCCTTCTTCACCAACCCTGTAACCACAGTCGCCTCTCTGCGAAAGATGTCCCGGTCGATGCCTGGGTGGAGGTCTCGAAGCGCGGCGGGTCTAAGCGCTCTCGAGGAGGGTAGACTCGATGCGCCCATCATTGTTTGTTGAGTCAGATTTGCGGGTTACAACAAGGGCATAGATGAACACTTGGATGGCAGTCTTGCGAAGTCTTGTTAAACGTACTGCATATGAAACAGTTAACGCAGTTTGGTTGGTGTTGGGTTCTTCCATCCTCTTCTGGTGGCACCCACGAGCTGAAGACCCTTGAGGCCCACCCACTAGGCGTCGCGCTCAACATCTCGTAGGTTACGTTGTCTCGCTTAACCGACTCACGCTCGCCTTCGTGACCTCGCCGAGAAAAGAGTCTGACTCCAAAAGCATGGTTTAACAGTTACCGACTCCATGTTGTGCAGGTGTTACCGTGAAGCGGCGGCAGCCAATCAGCGTCGTTATCGATATTCTACACTATGAATTAGTTTGCATAATTTAACTTTTCAATGTGACAGTTATGCCAATATAATCAACGTTTAAAGTTAATCCGTGATATAAACTGATAAAGGTTCTCTCTTATTTGACGAGTTAGCCAAATGACTGGATGAGAGTATAATTAAACTAATTATAAATTGCGTCATGATGAAAAGTACGGTATGGAACCAGGCTCTGATGTGAGCGACACACGGTGGCGCCACACCCCAGAGCCTGGGTAATGGAGGCTAGTCATTGGGGCGTTCTTCCAGCCGCGGGTCGAGAACTTTGATCGTATAAAGCAGACCTGCTGAAATTAGTTTGGCCAATTATGTTTACATTTATCGAACGCATACACCTGTACCCACAGCTTAAATCTAGCACGATCGGTACATATTAATAAAATAAGAAAACCAAACACATTTCTGGCTAAATCATATTGTTCATAAACATTACTATGAATTACTTGTGTATATTATGATAAAGCACATAGTGTGCACGTGTAGCATGTTACTGCTTTAATCCGATTATAATATAATGTTCATAAATCAAAACCTGCAATAGCAGCCATCTTCCTTTGTTAATTTCTGACAACTTATAAGAAGATTTATATGTCACTATCCTCTTCCTCGCTCACCAGGGGTGGTAGTGCTACAACAGTACCCCTGGCATATCGAACTGTTGAAACGTAGATGTATCAGTTAATCCCACGCAAAGTGCGGATGTTCGCTGAATAATTTATATTTCGTCCCACTTCCTGTCTTGGCCGACGAGTTTTCAAAAGGGTGAAGATCTACATGTTTGGGGAGATTTAAGCGCAAAAGTGGGTGACTACCAACGTTTTTCCTTGCCAGAAGTTGTTGGAAAGTTTTGACAGGGTCGTGCGAATGACAGAGGACAACAACTGCTGCAGTGTTGTGCCACATATGACCTCGTCATTACAAGCACAGTGTTTATACCTGCCAACACTAGGAGAGCGATGGAGAAACCATGAACCATGCTGATTACATTCTTGTCTAGAGGAAACTCAAAAGCCAGCTGGAGAACTGTAGGAAATACAGACGGGCAGAACTTGGCTCAGATCTATTCCTGGTCATAGCCAATACAGACGTCAAACCCTCTGTTTCAAGATCACAAAGGAAAGAAGCCAAGAGATACGGTGTAGAAAAGCTTTTTGATAGAAATACAAAGCAAGAGTTCCAGGTGAAGATTGGTGGAACCTTTGAACATGTATTGGTGATAGACCAGTGAAGGAACTCTGGTTGGAATTCAAAGAGACAACACCTGAGATAAGTAAGAATTAAGTACGGAGTATTTGCTTGACTTTTGACTTAATTAGCTTGACCAGTTTGACCGGTGTTCTTGACAATTTTGTGAGAATACTACTGCCATCTATAAAGTACCTCACGCTCAGGGGCGGGGTGTCCGGGTAAGCGCCACGGAGCGTTACATGGGGGTGGGGGTGTCGTGACGATCGTTACCTTCGTTATTAAAACAAGTTGGTTTGCTCGTCTAGCTTTAACAATATTTAACAAGATTTGCCATCCAAGCCAAAGGCCCAAATGGCGAGTGGATAAGGAAGCCATTGGCTTATCGAGAGTCCATCATTGTTCGTCTGCGTGTAACCCGCCCTCCTGAGATATGTGTCCAACTTGTTTTTAAATATATTTACGCTGCTAGAGGTTATACAAACCGTAGATAATTTGTTCCATTCATTTACTGTCCTCTGTGAGAATGAATATTTCCTGATATCCAATCTTCACTGATTCTTTACTAACTTTACCTCATGTCCTCTAGTTCTGTTATCTTTCTTGAGAGAGAAAAACATATTTCTATCAATATTTTCATACCCATTCAATATCATAAAAACTTCAATATGATCTCCTCTTAACCTCCTTGTCTCTAGCTGTCGATATCAGACTGATTACATTGATTGCTATGCCAGCGTTGAGGTATATTTCAACTGAATTCCAACGGAAAAGGAATGCAAACTACCACATGCATCAATGAAGTGGGCAGCTGCACGCGAAAAGTCTTCCCACCTGGTGTGCCGGTGTAACAGTATACCCCCGAGGGGGTGATACCCTAATATATCTTCCTCCACTCTGAATATCTCCCCCGCTAACATCATCATCACACTATTCCCCTACACAACTAGAAGGAAGAATATGGTGCAATTAAATATGTTATTATCAATTTAATCGTGTAATGACTTACTATTATCTGGCAAAAAATTCACCTGCAAAAAATCTCAAAAATGTATTACACTTGTTGTCTTCAACCCATATTGTTTTATGATAATTAAAGTCATGGGACGTTTATTATCACTTCCAGTTTTACTCTATGTAATCAGTTGCGTGAAACTATGCAAAAGCTGCTTCGCTGCATCATTATTGGCAGTCAATACTAGTGTCACTGATGCGATATTTTTTGTGCAGAACTTCTTCCAGCTGGCGCATTTCTGCTTCATCTTAGCGGCTGGGAATCCCCGACAGGTAAAAACATGAAAACTGTAATGTACAGAGAGTTCCACATACTAACATATTCAGCGGTAACCTGGTGATATTTAAATATATATATATTTGAACTCCAAGGGACGAAGAAATGTGAACGGTGCAGCTCTCGTGCTTTTCTTGGAAGCGCACAACATGTTTTTGTGTAACACAGCATTCTCACATTCCGCACAACATAAAACCACGTATCAGCACAAATGCACGAACACAATAGCCTGATGTGAAGTCGTCATATCTAATATGATCGACTTTATCGTTTGCTGTCAATCACATAAATCGTTGCTGCTCAATGGGCAGTCGTACGTTGAAACTGTGCTAGATAGCAACCACATACATGTCATCAGTCACACCAGACTTAGTCTAGCGCTATCCTGTTGAAATCAAATGCAGACAGAGCAAAACAAATTCCACCCCATATCGTGTATGAACCAGGTAAACGCAAAATTCGAAACAACAGATACAGCACAAAATCTAAAGTCATCCACAAAGCAGCTTCATTTTCGATCGGTATCACACCACCTACCCGATCAAACTGGCAACGTGTTTGTCCTGAGATAACCCGAATGTCTCGTGAACAGAAGATGCTCTGCCTCCGAATATACAACACGAGAGGCATCGAAACACGTGAAGCGCTGAAACAAGAACGTAACCGTTTGTAGCACACCATCCGGTGTGTGTTTGAAAAGCTTGTGACTGACTTCTTCAGTGATCAGTTCCGAGGAGAAATATACTTTGGAAATTAAGCATTCATCGTGAACCTCGCCCTCTACAACACCCGATCACCTACCCAGAAATAGGACGCTCAACGAACTGCCTTAACAACAACCGAGTTAGTGGAAGTGACGAGTTACCGGGCGACCTACTAAAATGCGGATCCGAAATGGTTGTTAATCCTATTGCAGACATCTTCAACAGTGCATTAACTGAACAGCAAACACTGTCACAGCTTGGTCATGGGGTTTTGATCCTGCTCTCGAAACCTGGAAAGTCAGTAGGTGCAATGACCAGTTTAAAACCAATCGTGCTACTTAATGCACCAAGAAAGACGTTGTCATTAGTAGTACGTGCACGCATAACAGACAAAGTCGACGCGTTCCTCTCTCCAGGACAAAGCGGATTTCGACATGGCCGCATCACTGGAGATGTCGTACTTGATTATTGTCGGATAGCCGATAGAACAAGCTAATATCATTTCCTGAGTCTTTCCTCGGCGATTCGGAACTGCGAATCATCCGAATGCTCCTTGCGGAGACTACGTTGGAACCAATAGTAAAACGGGGCAAATGTCTAACATTCACATCCACCATTGGTACATCACAAAGAGACAGTCTATCGCCTGTGCTCTTCGTGATCTAATTGGAAGCCGCCTTCCGTGATATGAAATACAACTCACCGCAACGCCCCCGAGAAGACACTGAAATGCCCTACTACACGGCATACGCCGACGACGTTGATTTCATCAGCAATGCCAGCCTATTCCTGGACGAGGTACAACGAATCGCTAGTAATTGCCTGTCAAAGTGGTATCTTGACATCAATGAAGCCAAAACAGAATGTACCAGCATTCACAGAAGAATCAACCGTGCTGGAGAGGACTGGCGCAAGACGCGCTAGTTAGGCTATCAACTTGGGGGCGTGCAGGGCGTGGCACGGAGAAAGCAACTTGCTGCTGTGGCTTTCCGGAAGCTGTGGTCTCTCTGGGTCTGACACCACCGTGTATACCAAGACCTCCGGCGGCGACTGTCCAATGCGTTTATAACCCCTGTACTCACATACAACACGGGCACGTGGGGACTAACGCCGACGGAATGGGCCAGGTTTGATGCATTCCACCTCCAACAGCTGAGACAAGTCATTGCCATCAGATACCCTCAACGAATCTCGAACAACGCCCTGTACAGAAAATGTGAGTGCAACCCACTGAGCTTGTCTACCAATAAAGCTCTGTGGTGTTTGGACATGTGCTTCTCATGCCAAGTGAAGCCCCTGCACAGCTGGCCATAGACCAGTATTTCACATCCACTGATGTTGCTGGCTGGCGAGTGCTACCACGAACAAAACTCCCAACTGTCCTCGACAAAGATTTGCAGGAAGTCGGCAAGCGTCTTCGAAACCTGGCTGATATCTGAGACTGGCTTAGATCGCATGACCGAAGTCAATGGAAGAACATAAGCCAGAACATCTTGAAAGTGGCACAAACGAAACTGTCCGCACTGTTGCTGTGAGGCAGTGACGCGGAAGTGCGATCACACACACATATTTGAATGGGTGCTCTGAATATTTTTGGATGACTGGATCCGCGGCATTTACTGAAAATCTGCTTACGGGGTGTATTTGTCTTGACAGGAAGAATAACACAACCTGTTTTTTAGTAATATGGCTGTGAATATTAGTATCTAGAAAAATAGTTGAATTAATTATTCGTGGAAGAACATGTTTAATCAATGTGTACAGAAAAAGACCTAGCTAAAATGTGTAAATTACCGGTATGTAATGTCATGATAATAACGTGGTTTTCTTAAATAAATTATCTGCGTTTGTGCAAGGTAATCAGATTTGATAATTGTCCTGACGGTATTCAAACCTAAGTTTCTTTGTTTGTTTGCTTGTATAAGCAAACACAAATGTTTGCATAAATTGCTTTAATATATCTACTACCAGAGTGATTGTTGGCACAATTGGTTCAATATGCATTGCCCATTTAAGATATTCGTCTACGTAAAACTTGAACATGTTGTTGATTAGAGTCAAAATTGATGAGAATCGCAGTCAAATGTTGAGGTCAAAATTGATGAAAAGCAGTAAGTGGTGGCGCAGTGAGTTGTGCGTCGTTTTGAAGCTTTGGCAATGTTTTTCGCCCCAAGTTTCCACAGGACCGAGGTGGACGTGTGAACGAATAATCCGCAAAAGGATTTTACCTTCATAACATTTCATACACGTTTTTTGTTTGGAGGGGGGAGTGAGGGGAAGGATATGGTAGCTGAATGGTTGGATAGAGAAAGGAATCATCAGAGTAAGTGGGTGGAGCTGACCTAATATTGGAGCAATAACAGGGTGAATGAGGGAGCAATAACAGGGTGAATGAGGGAGCAATAACAGGGTGAATGAAGGAGCAATAACAGGGTGAATGAGTGAGCAATAACAGGGTGAATGAGGGAGCAATAACAGGGAGAATGAGGGAGCAATAACAGGGTGAATGAGGGAGCAATAACAGGGTGAATGAGATTTGCCAGCAAACCCATTGTAATCAATCAAACAAGATTTAAATCTCCCAACTCAGCTTCATTCTACAGTAGTAGACACAACCAAAGGGAGTTAACTTGGATCACAATCAACCAACCAATATAAATTAAAGTATGATTGCAGTACAAAATGCTGATTTCGTGTTTTTTCTGAATTAACGCACGTCTGAATAACGGCTTAGCTATGTACGTTGTTTTATGTGACCAACTTACCAGACATTGCCAGACAGGGCGGGCGGGCGGGCGGGCGGGCGGGCGGGCGGGCGGGCGGGCGGGCGGGCGGGCGGGCGGGCGGGCGGGCGGGCGGGCGGGCGGGCGGGCGGGCGGGCGGGCGGGCGGGCGGGCGGGCGGGCGGGCGGGCGGGCGGGCGGGCGGGCGGGCGGGCGGGCGGGCGGGCGGGCGGGCGGGCGGGCGGGCGGGCGGGCGGGCGGGCGGGCGGGCGGGCGGGCGGGCGGGCGGGCGGGCGGGCGGGCGGGCGGGCGGGCGGGCGGGCGGGCGGGCGGGCGGGCGGGCGGGCGGGCGGGCGGGCGGGCGGGCGGGCGGGCGGGCGGGCGGGCGGGCGGGCGGGCGGGCGGGCGGGCGGGCGGGCGGGCGGGCGGGCGGGCGGGCGGGCGGGCGGGCGGGCGGGCGGGCGGGGTAGTTGAAAACACTGGGCACTACACTGACATAAATGAATGCACCAATCAATGTGTGTGTGTGTGTGTGTGTGTGTGTGTGTGTGTGTGTGTGTGTTTGTGCGTGTGTGCGTATGTGTGTGTGTGCGTGTGTGTGTGCGTGTGTGCGTGAGTGTGTGTGGTGTGTGTGTGTGTGTGTGTTTGTGTGTGTGTGTGTGTGTGTGTGTTTGTGTGTCTTTGTGGTGTATGTGTGTGTGCGTGCGTGTGTGCGTGCGTGCGTTTGTGCGTGCGTGTGTGTGCGTCCGAAAGAATATGTGACTCCTCATTGTACTCTTCGTAGATACTGCATAACATTCCGTGGGAATAGGGCTAATGGAAGCATGCGCATCAGATATTTTAATGAAATGTCCGTTTTTTTAAAGAAGGAAGAATAATTATTGGTGGAATACGTGAAGAAAGCTGCCCCCTCTACTACGGGTTAAGTTCTACCGAAGTCCGTCGTCTCGCGTATGACTTCGCAACGAAACTCGCGAAAACAGTGCCAAACTCTTGGACTGTAAACGAGAAAACCGGCGCCGATTGGCTAATGCTATTTCTTACGAGACACGCAACAATATCATTACGAACGTCCAAAGCAAAATCCCTTGAGCGTGGGACGAGTTTCAACAGAACAACTGTTTCTAATTTCTACGACAACATGGAGCGTTTGAATATCAGGGAGAAATTGACGCTGGCGCGCATATGGAACGTAGACGAAACAGGTGGCACCACTGTGCAAACATCAGGCAAGATCATCGCCTCCACTGGCTTGAAACAGGTCGGTGCACTTGTTTCTGCCTAGGGAGGAGAGCTTGTTACGTTGTGCTGTGCTGTTAGTGCCATCAGAAACAACGTACCCCTGTCTTCGTTTTCCCAAGTGTGAACTACAAAGATGCCTTCATCAATGATGCCCTTCTGGCATCCACTGCCATCGCACACCCTTCGTGTTGGATGCCGTCCGGGAACTTTTAGTTCGTCATGTTCGCTGCTCTCGCAAAGACACCGTCCTACATGTCGTGAGTCTCACTTGTCAGTTGAGTTGCTGGATTTCTTGAAAGTAAACGGAGTGGTGATGCTTTCCTTCCCTCCACAATGCTCGCACAAATTACAGCCACTAGACAGGTGCGTTTACAGGCCTTTTAAGAAGTACTACAACTCTGAGCGCTATGGTTGGTTCTTTGAAATCCCAGGGCGCACGATGACAATCTACGACATCGCAGGAGTGATTGGGAAAGCATTTCCGAGGGCTATGACGTCGATTAACACCCAGTTGGGATGTTGCA
>BSQZ01000100.1:695000-717500 GCA_033239005.1 Lamellibrachia satsuma
CCATGAGCAGATGTTGACATGTGTGGCCATCAAATGTTGACATGTGTGGCCATCAAATGTATATTCTTAGCATTATGATACGCAATAAATATTTGTATTTCGTTATGTGCATTTTGACTAATATTGGCAAACAGGACGTTCTATCAATTGTTGAGATCGAGTTATCATTAACAATATAATATAAACACCTTTGTTCACATATCAAAGTTAAATATGGTTAGTGTACATACACATGTTAACCGATTAGATTGCTTGATATTATTGTCGCCTTGATATAAATCTCGTTTTATTTGCACAAATGATTAACAAAGTAATTCGCAGATAACCATGTATAGTCAAACATGTATTCACAACAGGCCTTATTGAAAATACATACAAAGTGTATGGTGTATTGTTTGCTTGTGATATGACGATGCAAAGGTTTGATGCGCATTATGCAAGCAAATACACCATGGTCCAATAGTAATGCAAGAAAATTCAACGTATATGTTGTAATATGATTTGTTATTAACTATAGGCGCACATTATAAATATGCAAACCTGAAGCAATAATTACGTGCCGATTTTAACAGCTGCATAATTGTTTTTCATTCATATTCAATCGTGTCCTGAAAAAGGTCCATGTGAATTTGAAGTCAAGGGTAGGTAGACCAATTGTGGCAGCCAAAGTAGGTCCGAGCTTACCGCCTTTGGTCGCCATAATGTAGCCGCATTTGGCTAGTTGCCTTTTTTATCACGGGAAATCAGGTATTAGGTTAGAATGTTCACATCATTTTACTATGCATCCCATCACAACATTGACTGTGACAGGTGTGTGTTATATAACGTGACAACCTGAGACGTATAATTAAGTGCTGTCCTATTTTCAATCGACTTATCAAGTTATTACATCTGCTATCTAACAGTGTGATTGCTTGATACGTCGTTTGCAAATTATACATATGTCGAAAAACAGGTGACTGATCACTATTTGCTGACTATAACGTTTCTGCAAGATGTATCGACTCGGTGTTTTACTGCTTGTTCTGGCGACCTGCAAGTAAGTCTGTAACATTGTACACACGACCATCATTGTATATGTTTGTGCTATTGTGATCGTTTTCTTTTCAAGTTGATGTTTGGCGTTCCAGGTAGATCAATCCCAAGTTTGCGTTGTCTTACTTTAATCGAGACACTTTGCAACTCGGGCGTCAAATCTTTCAGGGTTTCACCTACGACCCTCGGAAGGAGACGTAACAACATGTTTTTTTCTCGAAATTCACCCCACCTTTACACTTTGTACGAACAATCGAATTGTCCTTTATTACGTACAACTGTCAGCATCGCTAAGCGAACACTTATGTGTCATTGTTCGCAGCGTAAACCGTTGCCAGACGCTACAATAACTTCCAGTATTACGTCGCAATTTCGAGAGGTAGATCCATCAAGATGTTGACTGGCCACACCAAATACCAAATCCATAGATGGATATTCCTGTAATAATGTTGTGTTTCCTGAAATGTTCTTAAAACATTTCAACCAATGAATATGAGGAACAGTGAAGTTACAACAAATAGTAAAATAGTATATTTATGTAAATAAATACATACTTAGTTCATGTATTGTTTACGGACATTTGAATTAATTCTGTATTTTTGGTGAACATGTGTTCTTCTACAGGCAGTTCATCAAGCAACAACTAATTAGGTACAAACTAGACTGTGATAAATTGGTGGGTGATTGTTCATAATCTTGATGGAAAGGATAACACCGTATATTGACAACATTGCCAATTATGTATACTCAACTGCCTTTGACCCAAGCTTTGTGGTGACGACATTTAAAGTTACTACGTCCGATCGATGTTAACGTAAACTCGTGTTATATAGTTTAATCCGTACACGTTCTATCAACTCGACCATCCAAGTGTGTTTTACTGAACCATAGATTTAATGTGATCGCTATCTGCTTACGAATATCGACCTTTCCGTTCAGAAGGGGCAGTCTAATAGGTGGACCAGAGAGGAGCTACATTTGTTATATACATATAACCAATTATGCAATTATATTTGTCGTATGTCGGTGTATATAAACATACTTGTTCAACTATATTGGATAATTTTATTTGTTTGTTGACCTGACATAAACAATCGTCGAATAGAGCAGCGTTATTCGTGGATTCGGAATGTTTAATCAACTAACCTAAGGCTACGAAATAGAGCCACTCATCAATTACGGTTTGGAACTGTTTTCCTAAGTAGCAGAAAGTAAAACTATTCCCGATAGTCGCCCATATAAGCCGCACTCGACGGCACGAAGAGGGAGCCTAATAGGTTGGCCATGCTATATAGATAGCACTTGGACGATCCTTGTAGCTAAAATCGTTACATAAATTATAATAATTAAACAATTATATTTGTCGTGTGTCAGTGTGAATGTGTAAATGGTATGTAGTTATTGCCACAGTGTACACGTGCCATCTGTTTTATCAACTGAAATTAAAAAGTAGTTGGACAATTTTAATTTGTTACCCAGTGGATGTTTCCTGTCAAGTAACACCGCTAGCAACCCAAAGTCCACATTGGCCAGGCATGGAGTTATTGCCACAGAGGTATCAAGTAGCGCTGACATCCTGCAATGTTTACCCTGTTACCAAATGGTATCCTAATGAGGAACACAATCAATCACCAGGGTATTACACACTGGTTTGCTAAATAGGAGTGTCCATCCTCGGTTTTCCATATACCTTATCAAGTGGTCCGTGCTCATTTGGGATTAAATAAACATCTTTTTGTTGTTGTTGTTGTTGTTCATTGCTTGGCATAAACAACAAACTGGGATGATGCACAGTTAACAAACGTGAGGTTAATAAGGAGCACATTCGCTAGGGATCAACATACTGGGATGCTGAATAGGAGTGTCCACCATATTAATATGTTTTGGAACCACTAATACATTTCATGGGCCCACATTAATAGTTATGGTTGTTGCAGTATGTCCAACTGATGCGTGTTTTCTTTATAACATGTCAACTGGCCTGCCACAAATCATTGTTCATGAACACATACATGCACACATCTATAAGTGAACAAATACTGACTAAGGAACATTTGCGGGAATGTATCAAGTAAATAAGCCACTAGGGGTACATTGAACTATCGATGCATCGCAATATTCGATATGACGATGCACTACTATCGATAGTAATTTGAACTATCGATAGTTATCGTCGATAGTACACTGAACATTATACAGTAACGATAGTTGGCAAAACAATTCAATAAAACTAATACAAAATAAAAATGCTTTATCAACTACATTCAATAATTTTATTTATGTTATTGATTTGCCTTACATAAACAATCGTCGAATAGAGCAGCGTTATTCGTGGATTCAGCATGTTTAATCAACTACCCCAAGGCTACGAAACAGAGCCACTCATCAATTACGGTTTGGGACTGTTTTCCTAAGTAGTAGAAAGTAAAACTATCCCCGATAGTCGCCCATATAAGCCGCACTCGACGACACGAAGGCGGTGAACAAGTCGTCTGTTGAACGGGATCTGTGATCGGCCTATCGTATTACTGCCCGAATGTTGACACATTGCAAAACGAACTGGAAAGAACGCGTTTTTGGAAGTCCTTTGCTATTTCGCAACTGATGACACACCCAACTGTGTCCGAGTTTTGTTGACCCCTTGCACACGCAGCTGGCTTCCCAATAGCAGTGAACATGTAATCAGACCCAGATGCAAAATGGCCGAGCAACAGCCACAGCCACACTTCCCCTCTTAGTCGTTCACTAAACACGTTGAGCGCGATATTAAAAAAATATCAAAATACAGAACTAAGAACATGACAGTCATCCATTCAGTCCAAAATAACGATGTTCTAAATCTGTTGCCAATGCTTCATATTTCGATTTTAACACCAATCTTAAAAACTGTCACTTGGCATTTAGAAATATGTCATGACATTCATTTTGTGGATATATCTTCACAACAAGCAGTGCAGTTTTAACCTACAAAATGGGTTAATGACCTCAATCAATTGGCTCCGAGTTCTTCTATTTTGTAGCACCACCATACTAATGGGGCTGCAGATGTATACATTTCATTACAAAACCTTAATTACTATGTTTCTGAAGTCATCCCCAGGGTAAACTTCGGAGAATGGATCATATCAATGTGCCCGTCTATAATGTGCCCTCGTGTAAATTTACCGATAGGGCCCTAGCATTGAGCCATATCAGTAAAAAGTCATGTTATGGAAAATGTCATTTCATTTATGGAAGTTTACTAAAACCCCCACGACAAAAGGAATCCATTATAAATAAGATAAAGGAATGCAGACTAATAAAGCATGATTGGGGGTGGATAAGTGGGCCTAATATTGTTTTGTTTACCGGAATCGAAGTTCGCACGTTCGCCCTGTTCACCATATATACTATGCCAATCGTGTCTAGTATGCTGTTGTTCTGAGGTCTGGTCAGAGGTTTTAGGCACTATATAAATAGTATTATTATTATTTCACACTGAATATTACATGGAAATGGGGTCAGTTTCACGCCGGACAAAACTACTGAAAACACGGCGAGGGATTGTCGTACGTACTACTGGGTACTGAAGCAGACACACATTAAAATGAAAACAAAGCGAGTGTCTATGTGCGATGGGTGTGTATGAGTTGAGATAACCTGGACATGAACAGTTGTATCATCACTGGCGGGGCGAGTAACGTTGTGTACAAGGTCGTGTGTTTACCAATGTATTTAGGCAGCACAAATAAAACAGATCCGGCTTCACCAGGAAGTGACCCAGTAACTAGACACGGCGCGGCATCGACCAAACATATCCGGCTTCACCAGGAAGTGACCCACCGCGGTAACTAACGCTATATAAGACACGGCGCTGCATCGACCAAAACAGAGCAACAACGTCGTCACATCACACACACGAAGATACCTACCAAGTCATTAGTGAGAAGCCACACGTCATGTAAATAGGCACTGACTGCCGCCATAGATATAATATTGTAAATGTAGCCGACTTTTGCCGAAGTTTGTTTTACTAATTATATCATAGATATATAATTATATCTTAAACTCAACTACACTGTTATTAAGCGGCTTCAGTCTTGCATGTTATATTTGGCAATCAACATCCCGAACAATTCTCAGACAACATATAGCGAGTTGTTTATGTTTCAGAGAAAATCATTTTAATGGGTGAGATACTGTCTGCCACAACTGTCATTGTAACGTTTACAATGCATCTTCGGTGTCCCTGTTAAATGTATAGTTTTTATCGAATACCTGTAGCGTAGCCTGATAGCAAGTGTAACGTATCTTTACCTTGTTAAACACAAAACTTGACCTTCACCTTGTAACTTACCGTGAACCTTTTAAACGTATAGTTTCTTACATACGCACAGCGCAGCTTGATGGCAAGTGTAACGTTTAATTTCTTTCATACCCGTGGCGCAGTGTGATCGCAAGTGTAACGTACCTTGACACTGTTAAACGTATAGTTTATTTCATACCCGTGGCGCAGTGTGATCGCAAGTGTAACGTATAGTTTCTTGCATACCCGTGACGTAACCGGATGGCAAGTGTAATGTATCGTGGCAGGACACAGTATTTGAAATGTGGTAACACGATCTTTATTTCCGCAAGTCGTGACAATAGCATATTGCCATACAACCGTACAATCATTCAAGATATCTACATTCCTTATTATCGTTACTAGGCTATGGAGCTTAACTTGATAACTGCATTTCTTTCAACGGACATATGGTTTATGCATATAAGGAAGTAATTATAAAACTCGATGTTTGTCTCCATTTCTTGCGCCATTAATCACATTTTTTTATTACGGCTAAACAACTAATCGGTTCAGCCGTTAATTGTTACCGAGGTTTTGTGTTAACGCGATCAAACTTACAATGTTCATCATCTTATTTAAGTGTTGTTTGCAAACAATAAGACACGTCTAACGTTATAGTATGGTGGAATATCTACAGTCTAGAACTACGAGTCAGGTAATCATTTGTTATAGGCTCTAATCTGCCCTGCTGGAATTGTTTCAGCTGTGTGGTTTGCATTTCAGTTGACAAGTGTCCACAATTCCAGGTTTTAATTACCAGGCCTTCATGTTCTTTCACTCTCCCTGGTATTTACTAAAGCATTGCCCCACCAGGCTTCTGGTCAGTCGGTGTAATGTGGGCTGTCCTTGGATTTGATACTGGGCGCTGTTCTGCCTGTTTAACAGCTGTTGTTTGAGTGACTTTCAAGTTAGCGCTTGTTGGTCGGGTGCGCTGGCAACTTTCTTCTGGTGCTGTTGATGGTGTAGGTGTTGATGGTGTCGGTGTTGATGGTGTAGGTGTTGATGGTGTAGGTGTTGATGGTGTCGGTGTTGATGGTGTAGGTGTTGATGGTGTAGGTGTTCCGCCCCAAACGTTGATAATCGAAAAAAAAATTTCCGCCGAAATTTCTTCCCGATTATTTATTATGAACAAGTTGCTTGGAACCATGGAATGGTACCACCCTAACTGTATATTCTGACAGAAGCAAAGGGGGTATCTACCGTTGATTCCTGGTCATGGTCGTGACGCTGCTTCTCCTTATCATGGTCCAGATTTGTCTCATTTTGGTCACGCATATTGCAGCTTACTTGTATATATTAACTTGAATCTTTGGCAACATAAAACTACCAGTATTATAATCGTTGTTATTATCTACATGTTTCAGGGGTTGCCTTATGAAAGCTACATTCTTGCTGCTGGTGATTGTCGCTAGTATTGCATTGACGGACGCATGGATGACGTCAAGGTCTGTTTGCGGTCATCGGACATACGACTCATCATTTTATATGTGCTGTGGTGGAAACGTTGTCAGCAAACCGTTCAACCCAGCATGCTGCGGCACCAGTGCTTACGACAGCCACTGGAAGATATGTTGTGGTGGTCGAATTCAGAACAAACCTTTCAATCCTGCGTGTTGCGGAACCCAAGCCTTCGACAGCCACTGGAAGATTTGCTGCGGTGGGCGAATTCAGAACAAACCTTTCAATCCTGCGTGTTGCGGAACCCAAGCCTACGATAGCCGTTGGAAAAGCTGTTGCAATGGCAGACTCTGTTAAATGTGCTTCATAACTTGCATTTTAGTAGTATTGACTGAACGATGATTTAGCTAGGATACAACGCCTCGCATCCCGTTGACCTGTGCTTCGTTCGAGAAATTAAATTGAATGTGGGTAACGTTCAGGCCTGGTCTATCCATGCAGCCATCATATAGTATGACGTTGTTGTTGCAATGTTTAACACAACATCGTCTACTGTCGTACTGTTTTTCCATGTTTTTTTTACAGTAGGATAAAATACTGATTCAACAAGTTAGATTATATTGTCATGAAATGTCATATGTGCATATACTTGTGAACTAGTAAAAGTTAAATAAAACATATGTTTCATGTTGTACTGTATTAATTGTTTTGAAAATGAAGATCACACGAACGCATTTCACATATAGCAGCCGTCATCATTGATATGACGTCCGACCAGCCACCTCAATAATTTTTTTACTAAAACATACCAACACATGCTTTTATGGTAATTTGAGTGTGCTGAAGCGAAAATGTGCTTTTAGAAACTGTGGGAGGTGTCCTTGACACCCGATATAAAAAGGAAATGGCGCCCGCCCGATTTGCCCACGATATAGACAAACACCCTTCTATTTTGTGGGCAAATCTGGCGCCTTTTTGTCACTTAGATGGTCAATGACCACTCCCACAGTATACCAACATAATTGTTTGGATTCGTCTCAACCAAGTCAAGTTTTTAAGATATTGGATTGGTATGAAAATATTGATAGAAATATTTATTCTCACTTAAGGGAGATAGTCCACGGGGTAACAGGATCAGTGTAGAAGATACTCCATGAGGTAAGAGGATCAGTGTAGAATATAGCCCACGAGGTAACAGGATCAGTGTAGAAGATAGTCCACGAGGTAAGAGGATCAATTTAGAATATAGCCCACGAGGTAACAGGATCAGTGTAGAAGATAGTCCACGAGGTAACAGGATCAGTGTAGAATATAGCCAACGAGGTAACAGGATCAGCGTAGAAGATAGTCCACGAAGTAACAGGATCAGTGTAGAAGATAGCCCACGAGGTAACAGGATCAGTGTAAAAGATAGTCCACGAGGTAACAGGATCAGTGTAAAAGATAGTCCACGAGGTAACAGGATCAGTGTAAAAGATAGCCCACGAGGTAACAGGATCAGTGTAAAAGATAGCCCACGAGTTAACAGGATCAGTGTAAAAGATAGTCCACGATGTAACAGGATCAGTGTAAAAGATAGCCCACGAGTTAACAGGATCAGCGTAGAAGATAGTCCACGAAGTAACAGGATCAGTGTAGAAGATAGCCCACGAGGTAACAGGATCAGTGTAAAAGATAGTCCACGAGGTAACAGGATCAGTGTAAAAGATAGTCCACGAGGTAACAGGATCAGTGTAAAAGATAGCCCACGAGGTAACAGGATCAGTGTAGAAGATAGCCCACGAGGTAACAGGATCAGTGTAAAAGATAGTCCACGAGGTAGCATAATCAGTGTAGAATGGATACCAGAAAGTATTTATTCTCACAGAGAACGATAATTGAATGGAACAAATTATGTACATATTGTGTAAATGCTAGAAGTGTAAATATGTTTAAAATAAAATAACCAGCTATCTCAGAAGGGTGGTTTACACATAGAAGAAACATTGTTGGACTCTCGATAAGTCAATGGCTTCTTTGTCTATATGCCGACGTTGCCTTGGATAGTAATCTTTTTAAATCTTGTTAAAGGGAATAACAACAAAGTTTCAGCTAAAATGCTTTTTTCTGTGTGTACATTATTTTTAATGTAGTATGTACTACATGCCAAAATAATAAAAAATGTGGACAATTTTATCTATAGGTAAAATCAGATGTTTAATGCGTCTAACTCGCAAAGCGCGCGTAACATTCGAAGTTAATGAGATGAGCGATCACGTAGTTTTTTGACGTCACTGATGACGAAACACAATCGTTTGGTCACTATGCCCGTTGTGGTCTGCCATCTTTTCTGGCCCGGATCGCAGTCGAAACAAGTTTTCTTCAAGCGAGCAAAACCGGCTGTGCTTCGTCGGCTTGACGTTTTTTTTTTAAACTTAGGGAACTTAAACCAACTACATATTACTTTATTCTTACTACTGTTTGCATTACAATCGAATGACGCACAATAAACCAGTGTGACGCTTGCTTCTAAACGGCTATCGCTGTCAATGGTACGGTGAATGAATATAAAGTCCCAGTCTCGTAACACTTCCTTATCATCATTGACGTCAGGTCGAAGCTTGCCGATAATATGCCGAAAATATACATATTTGAGGCAAGCCGGTAGAACAGAGTATTATTTGGAATTATTAATTAATGGAATTCTAATGAATTTTTCGATGTTGTGGAAATGGAAATATACTACAAGATGTAATATAATATTATTTCAAGCAATTGTTGTTGTTATTCCCTTTAAATACCGAACTAACAATTGGGAGTAGTACATGACTAAATAATCTAATAACAACGTAGCTAACATGCTTCAACCTGGTCTGCTGCTGCCCCGTTCAGCATGCAATATGTAAACATGCCATTCGACTCGAATCGTTCAAATTTAATACAAAATGACCGTGCACTAAAACACATCTGGACCGTCTTGTTAGAATAGGCATACGTTACCTTATATCATATGATTTTAAGATAATGATGAGTGGCACCGCGCAGATTCAGGCTGTTGTCCTCGTGTGGGCTGTTTAACAAGATTTAACAAGATTTAACAAGATTTGCCATCCAAGCCAAAGGCCCAGATGGCAAGTGGACAAGGAAGCCATTGGCTTATCGAGAGTCCAACAATGTTCATCTACTTATAGCCCGCCCTCCTGAGATATGTGTCAACCTTGTTTTTAAACATATTCACGCTGCTAGCAGTTACACAATCTGTTGACAATTTGTTCCATTCATTTATTGTCCTCTGTGAGAACGAGTGCTTCCTGATGTCCAATCTACATTGATCCTTTACTAATTTTACCTCATGTCCTCTAGTTCTGCTATCCTTCTTGAGTGAGAAAAACATATTTCTATCAATATTTTCATACCCATTCAATATCTTAAAAACTTCAATCTGATCTCCTCTTAACCTCCTTGTCTCTAGAGTTGTTAAACCACATTCTTTCAGGCGTTCTTCATAACTAAGGTCTCTCAGTTCTGGAATCATTTTAGTTGCTCTCCTTTGTATGCGTTCAAGCGTATCTATATCCTTCTTACGATATGGTCTCCATGCTTGTATACAGTATTCTAAATGAGGTCTAACTATTGCTTTATAAAGAGGTATAATTAACTTTTTTCCCTTGTATGTTATGTTTCTTCTAATCAATCCAAGAATTTGATTACCCTTTGAAGCTGCAATACCACACTGCTCTGAAACTTTCATATCAGCGCTTATTGTAACTCCTAAGTCCTTTTCTTTTACAGTAGTACCCAGAACAGAATCTCCCATTCTATAGTTTACATTCAAGTTCCTATGTCCTGTATGTATGCATTTACATTTCCCCAAATTGAACAACATCTGCCATTTCTCAGACCATTTCACTAATCTGTCTAGATCGTTTTGTAAATGTTGTTTATCACCATCAGTATTAACCTTTCTAAACAGTTTTGTGTCATCCGCAAATTTCAGTACGTTACTTGTTATACTGTCGTCCAAGTCATTGATATAAATTAAGAATAATATAGGTCCTAATACTGATCCTTGAGGTACCCCACTCAAAACCGATTTCCAATTTGAAACTTCTCCATCTACTACAACTCGTTGTCTTCTGTCAGTCAGCCATTGTTCTATCCAGTCAGTTATGCTATCCCCGATACCATGGGCTTTTAATTTAAGTAGTAATCTTTGATGTGGCACTTTGTCAAAAGCTTTCTGAAAATCTAAGTAGATAATATCTACTGGCGATCCCACGTCTATCCACTTAGTGATTTCTTCCAAAAAACATAACATATTTGTTAAACATGACCTCGCTTTAAGGAATCCATGTTGAGATGAATTTAATAATTTATGCTTAACGAGAAAGTCCACCATATGGTCTTTAATTAACCTTTCTAATAATTTACAAATCACTGACGTTAAACTCACTGGTCTGTAATTCTCTGACTTATTTCTCGAACCCTTTTTAAATAATGGTATGATGTTTGCTTCTTTCCATTCAAACGGAACAACTCCCTCTTTTAATGACAGGTTGAATACTCTTGCAAGTGGTATACTGATTTGTTCTACTGTTTCCATTAGTAATTTTGGAGGAATCCCATCCACTCCCGGTGATTTGTTATCCTTCATTGCCTTTATTTTCTTAGCTACCAATTCTGGAGTTACAACTAACGGACCTAAATAGTCAGATTTAGCCCCCTGAAATTTAGCATCAGCAACTGGTAATGAACTAATATCTTCTTTGGTAAACACTGAACTGAAGTAACCATTTAGGTCTTCCGCCATTAAAAACCCCTGTGATATTATATTTCCAGCACTGTCTTCTAGAGGTCCAACCTTGTCTTGTACGTTTTGTTTACTCCTGACATATGCATAGAAACTCTTGCTGTCATTTTTTATGTTACATGCTAGTTTTTGCTCATAGCTTCTTTTAGATTGTCTGATTTCAGTTGTAGCTGCATTAAGTGCCTCTTTGTATTTTGCATAGTCTTCGTCCTTTCTGGTACGCCTATAAACCCTCCACATAGTTTGCTTTAGCATTATTTTTCTAATAGCCTCTTTTGACAAGTGTTTCTTTCTACACCGTTTTCCTTGTTTTTGGAAGGGAACAAATTTATCGATGATACTCTCAATTTCATATTTTAGAATATTCCAACATTCAATTGCGGTCTTATTCATCAGCATGTTATTCCAATCTAGCTTTGCTAAGTATTTTCTCATATCATTGTAGTTACCTTTGTGGAAGTTTCTCTTGTACGTTTTCTTATTTTTACTTTCTGATTTTACATTGATGTCAAAATGTATTTGATTATGGTCACTATTACCCAATGGTTCAAATATTTTTACATTGTCCACTAATTCTTTTTGTGATGACAAAACTATATCTAATACATTTTCTCCCCTGGTTGGTTCTAGTACGTGCTGAGTAAGAAAGCTATCCTGGATTAAAAATAGAAATTGTTGGTCCTCAATCCCTGTGCTCTCTAGAGAATTCCATTGTATGTGTCCATGGTTAAAATCTCCCATTATGATACATTCCCCTTTACTAACTTCCTTTATAGCGTTTATTATTTTTGTGTTGTCCTCTTCGTTTATGTTTGGACTTCGGTAAACTAATCCAATAGTTAATTTTGAATTTCCTGAAACAATTTTGCACCAAACAGCTTCATCGCAATCTGCTTCCCTTTCTAGTTTTATTTCATCAGCCTGAATAGATTCTTTAACATATAAAATAACTCCCCCGCCCCTTCTTCCTATTCGATCTTTCCTAAACATTACATATCCTGTCAGTCCTAATTCAGCATCTGTTATATCTATGTTGGCCCATGATTCAGTTATACCAATTATGTGAGGGTCAATATTTTCTACCATAATGTTTAATTCGTTTTTCTTATTTACTATGCTCCTTGCATTTAAACATATGCATCTATAACCTTTTTCAGTGATGTTTTTCGGATGATTTGATATTGGTTTATCTGTGCTAGTGGCCTCTTGTTCTGCTTGAGACACCTCTAGGTAACCCCCCTGCACTTCTAGTTTAAAGAATGTTTACTTCCAAAAATATTTGTCATTGTACCCAAGTCACTATCTACCGCTGCTGAAAGTTTGTCCGCGAATACTGCCGCCCCCTTACCACTTAAATGAAGCCCATCCTTCATGTACATATCAGCCCTCCCAACAAAACTTCCCCATAAATCCACAAATCCAACTTCCTCTTCCATACATAACTTCTGGACTAACATGTTAATTGCCATCCCCCGACAATTTCGATATTTGTGACCCCTCCTGCCCATTACAGGTAAAATCCCTGACAGTATTACCTGCTCAACCCGCGTCTGTTTTAGTGTTCTGACCAACTGCCTATATTTCCTAACTATGGCAGTTGTACCCTCCCTCTCTACGTTATTTGTCCCTACGTGTACTAAAACAGATCCACCCTTTCCCGAGCCTACGATGTTTTTTACCCTCTGAGTTATCGCCTCTATTTTGGCTCCAGGCAAGCAGACCACCACATCATCTCCCTTGTTTAAGACTCTGTCGGTCTTCCTAACTATCGAATCCCCCACAAACACCCTCGCTCTCTTCCTCACCCCCTCTATCACTGCTGCAGAATAACTCTTCCGTTCGATCTCCTCCATCACATTCTGTCCTGACCCCTTCCCTCCTATCTCCCCCACTTCCCACTCCTTTGCTCTTGTCTCTCCCACTTCCCTCTCCTTCACTCCGGTTGTTTTCCCTCCCGTCTCCCCCACTTCCCTCTCCTTCACTCCGGTTGTTTTCCCTCCCGTCTCCTTCCCTCCTGTCTCCCCCACTCCCTTCTCCTTCCCTCCTGTCTCCCCTACTCCCCTCTCCTTCGCTCCTGTTGTCTTCCCTCCCGTTCCTTTCTTTCCCGTCTCCTTACGTCCTGTCTCCCTACGTCCTGTCACCTTCCCTCCCCTCAGCTTCCTCCCAGGCTGCGGTGAGCTCTCCCTAGCATCTCTTGTGTCTTTCCCCACTTTATCATCTACTGTTCCCCCACCGGAACTACTGGCACAACCCCCCTGTTCCCTTCCCACCATTGCCACAACGAGCAGCCTCAGCTCTTCCAACTCCACCTCTAGTTCCTTCATCTTCGTACATCCCCTACACTCAAAACTAAAACTATCTGCCTGGACCTCAGCCCAGGACTTATCGCACCCAGACTTAACGAAGTCCACCCAGTTGCTGCAACTGCCACAAATTAAATGCCTTGTGGCCTTTAACTGCCGTTTGCACGGCGCCATCATACAATTTAATTTTAATTAGTTTGCTACGTTAGCCTTGAATAAGGCTGTTTTTGTGATCAAAAGAACACTTTAGTCTAATATACTTGCTAACTGTGTCTTCTATTAACCTCGCATGAGAAACAAAAAACCTGCCACCTAGCGAATACGGAGAACACTGTGTAACAAAACAACGAAGTCAGTGTGTACTAATTTACGCTAAAATCCTGCTGTTAATTCCTTTTTATCGAAAACGTTTACTACCACTATGTCAGATATTACCTTATGTATGTAATTTAAGTAAATAGATCACTGTATCTTATATATATATTAGCCAATGTAAACTATTCACTATGCTATCTCAATTTTCGAATAGTAAACAACCCTATTATCGCTCGCTGAATTCCCCGACAGAATCCAAAACTAACTTACTCTAAAATACTCCCTCTGACTAATAATTAACAACAACTGTTTCCTAATATATGTCTACAATACGTTTGTGTATAATATATATTCAATAGTAATACTTATTCTATTTGATATACCGCGTTTTTCTGTAAATTATCTACACCAAATTCAAGTCGCTGCACCAAGTCCAAGTAGCCGGAAGTTTCAACGACTTTCCGCCCTCTGACCACTTGCTCCTTCCCGAGTGTCCGGAAGTGCTTAACATCAGGACAAGTGTGTTCACTCCATCGAAACCCGTTGTTGGAGAGCTCATCCATAGGACACGGATACCGTACGTATTATATATATATATATATATATATATATATATATATATATATTTAAGCACTTAACGTAGAGTTTCCTTATTATATAGATTTTCCTTATTATTATTATTATTATCGATAATTATTGGTAATTAGTTAAGATTGTTTGAAGCTATCTGTTATTTATTATTACTATTATTTACTATATATATATATATATATATATATATATATATATATATATATATATATATATATATATATATATATATATATATATATATATATATATATATATATATATATATATATATATATATATATATATATATATATATATATATATATATATATATATATATAAAGAATTTATACCCTCGCAAACTGATGCGGATTTCGTTGATGTCATACACACGAACGGAGTGGAAGCGATTGCCATGGCAATGGGATTACTTAAATCCCTCGGACATGTTGACTTCTACCCCAATGGGGACACACTTCAACCGGGGTGTTTAATCGACCCGTTTGCTTCCAGGGAAGGCAAAAAATTACGTGTCGACGCTTGGAGGTGACCGTTCTTTCAAGCATTCATTGTTCACGTGATTATGATTGTGAATCTACATAATTAGCTACATAGTTAGCTGCATGTAACAATAACACTAGCATAATTGTACTGTGATTATAAAGAATATCGGGCATAGTTAATATTTATACAACAACTATTTATGAATGTGTCGATAATTGACAATTGTATTAACACTATTTTACCTCTACGATAACAAGTTTGTGCGAGACCCGCTAGGTGGGGTAACCGTTTTGAGTTTGTGCAAGATCCGCTAGGTGGGGGTAACCATTCTGACTCGCTAAGACGATGCTGCAACGATGACTATGACAATATTGACACTGATGACGATGACAATATCGACCATTACAAAGGAGTGCACAATCGCATCATTTTGATGAGTTACCTAACATACTAAAGTTACTTTATTTGTTGTGATGTCAGAGAAAGTAGCTTCGATAGCAACCGACACATATTTAACACTAATTAAATATACAGTATCACTACTTAAAACATGGCACTACTTATTACAAGTGGATAAATATGCCATTGGCGTATTGGCAGTTCACAGTTGTTCGACTATATTTGACCTGCATTGGACATAAACTACTACCGCTACTCCACGTCCTCTAGTTCGTCTACCTAACTAACGGTAAACAATGGTTACATAACAACAACTGCTTGTCTTCCCTTTCCTGTGTCAAATGGCTGGTTGATGCTTTGATTGATAATCGTGTTACTTGATCCATACAAGTATCTTGCTGAAAGAAGGCCTTGGGGTACATACGTCGTCCTGTTGCCAGACCTACGCCCGGCATGCAGTCACCGACCCGCTATAGAAATCACGTCCAACTGCAAGTTCTTCAGTCGAATGATTTGCATGGATCCTTATGATATCCCGGTACGTGCAAACCACTAAATGTCAATGATTTTGATGCAAATTTGTAATGGCTATGCAGTATTCTTTGATAGGAAAATGGTATTTAAATGCATGTGTAGCGTTGGGCAATGAAGACTGTATTTGTAAAGAAGGTAGACCAAGCGTGCTACTTCTATTGTGAATACTTATATGTTACGAATGACTTAGCATATTCACCATTAATTTACCATTTTGGAATAACTATTTTAGCAAATCTTATCAGCTAAGCAGTATGTTGCACCAAATGCTTGCATAACAATGGTTCAAGAAGGCAAACAGCTTCACCACTTACGCAGTTATCGCTCAATTGCGTACATACTTCTGATTAATTGGCATGGCATACACACCGTCGTAGATAACTCTCTCAGGTATATTTTGCAACAGCGTTGGTGCTGGTCAAAATGTCCATCATGCTTGAAGAATAATTTAATATAAATTTTCTTTTGAGCACAACTGTAATAGTTTACTCACTTCAACGTTTCGCCAACTATTGGTTCCTTCTTCGTGAACTGAATTAAGTGACGTAGTTCTCCTTCTGCTCGCCAGATGGTATGGCGAGCAGAAGTAGAGCTAAGTCAAGTGTCGTAGGGTTCCTGTCGCCCGTGTGGCGGCGAATGCCAGACGATGGGCTACGACGCCTACACCCAGCCAGGCAGTGGGTTGTTCTACCTTGAAACCGACTGGCTGGCACGCTTCTGTTTACACGAGACCAAGTGCAAAGTCCGGGTGTGTAAATTCGTGGGCGGAGGTGCAGGCGGATGATTTCCATTTCGTGTGTAGGGGGTGTACTACAGTGAAATATCTGCAGGAGCAGGTGATTGAGCTAAGGCGTATGATTTTGATGATGACAGGGCAGGGTGAGACAGAAGTGAGCAGAGATGGTGAGAATGATGAGAGCAGAGGTGGTGAGACCGAGGAGAGCAGAGGTGGTGAGACCGAGGAGAGCAGAGGTGGTGAGACCGAGGAGAACAAGGAGAGCAGTGGCAATGCGAGGGAGAAAGCTGGTAAGAAGAAGAAAGATGACAGAAGGCAGAGAATGCAACAAAAGAGAGGTAAGCGGGTGAGTGGAGAGGGATTGCCAGGTGGTAAGACAATAAAGGTTGATGATATGAGAGAAAGGGGGCATACTAGTAGTGTGCAACAGGAAAGGAGCTTTGCTGATGTAGTATCACAGGGGAAAGCGAGGAAAGCCCGGGTATTTATGGGGGATTCCATCATTAGGAAAGTGGATAAAATTGTAAATAGAGGAGATGACATAACAGTATGCCTACCAGGGGCAAAAGTAGAGGATATAGCAGAGAAGGCAGGACAGGTCATGGGTGGTGGCACGGGAGGTGCTGTTCTCGTGCATGTGGGAACGAATAATGCAGATAAGGAGGGAACGTCAGCCATCATTGGTAAGTACAGGAGGTTGATCAAGACACTTAAAGAGGCACGAGTTGGGCAGATCGTATTGTCGGGGATATTACCAATAATGGGAGGCAGGGGTGAGGAATATAGGAACTGTAGAAGGATGGCGATCAACACACAGGTACAGAAGGTATGTATGGAGGAGGGAGTAGGCTTCGTAGACATGTGGTTAAACTTTGTGGGAAGAGGTGACTTTTTCATGAGAGATGGACTTCATCTGACAGGGAAGGGCGCTGCAGTTCTTGCGTGTGAGTTTGTCAGAGTTGTCGACGAGGGTACAGGTACCATATATTATTTAAACTAGATGCGCAGGGGGAACTGACAGAGAAAACTCAAAGGAGTACTACTACAAATACACATCCAAAGAAATGTTCACCAATAATTTCAGACAATGAACTTAAATGTGTATGCTTAAATGCCAGGAGCATAGTAAATAAAAAAAGTGAGTTAGACATTATGGTAGCAGATATTGATCCTCATGTAATAGGCATCACAGAATCATGGGCAAATGAAGATATAGTAGATGCTGAGTTAGCACTGACAGGCTATGTAATGTTTAGGAAGGATAGACGAGAAAGAAGGGGAGGTGGAGTAATTTTGTATATTAAAGAATCTATCCAAGCATATGAAATTACACTGAAAAGTGAAACAGATAGTGTGGAAGCAATTTGGTGTAACATAGTTACCAGGAACTCAACATTAACAATAGGAGTAGTTTATCGTAGTCCTAACATAGGACAAGATGGAGATGTAAAATTACAAAAGGCGATAAGGGAGGTGAGCAAGGGAGAATGTGTTATAATGGGTGATTTTAACCATGGCCATATACAATGGGAATCATTAGAGAGTGCTGGAGGTGACGACCATCAGTTTCTACTTCTAACACAGGATTGTTTCCTTACTCAACATGTCTTGGAACCAACCAGAGGTGGGAATGTGTTAGATTTAATTTTGTCTTCTCAAAATGAATTAGTTGACAATGTTAAAGTACACGAACCTTTGGGTTCAAGTGACCATAACCAAATCCATTTTAATATAAAAGTAAAAACAGGGAATACATATAAAAAACAATGGAGGAGGAACTTCAACAAAGGCAAATATAAAGTGATGAGAACATATCTAGCAAATATAGATTGGAATAACTTGCTGAAGAACAAGACAGCAACAGAATGCTGGACTTGTTTAAAATATGAGATTGAGGGCATTATTGAGAAATTTATTCCATTAAGAAAACAAGGGAAAAGATCCAGGAAAAAACACCTGTCAAAAGAAGCTATTAGAAAAATTGCTCACAAACAGATGCTGTGGAAGGTCTATAAACACACTGGAAATGTAGAAGACTACACAAACTATAAAGAGGCACTTAACCTAGCTACAACTGAAATTAGAAAATCTAAAAGAACCTTTGAACAAAAATTGGCAGGTAATATAAAAAATGACAGCAAGAGTTTCTATGCTTATGTAAGGAGTAAACAGAAAGTTCGAGATAAGGTCGGACCACTGGAAAACAACAGTGAAAACATAATTTCAGATGGGTTCCAAATGGCAGAGGTCCTGAATGAGTATTTTAGCTCAGTTTTTACCACAGAAGATATCAGCTCACTTCCAGTTCCATTGACTAAATTTGAGGGCAATAAATTAGAACATTTAGGGCAGTTATTTGTAACTCCTGAAATTATAGCAAAGAAAATTAAGAAGATGAAAGATAATAAATCACCTGGAGTTGATGGGATACCACCAAAACTGCTAAAGGAAATTGTTGATCAAATTAGTACACCACTTGCAAACTTATTTAACTTGTCACTAGAAGAAGGAATAGTTCCTTCAGAATGGAAAGAAGCAAACATTACGCCGCTATTTAAGAAGGGATCGAGGAAGAAGCCAGAAAATTACAGACCAGTGAGTTTAACATCAGTTGTATGTAAATTACTCGAAACATTAATTAGAGACCACATGGTGGAATTCCTCATAAAACATAAATTAATAAATACATCTCAACATGGATTCCTAAAAGCAAGGTCATGTCTAACCAATCTGTTATGTTTTTTAGAAGAAATTACAAAGTGGGTAGATGACGGGTCACCAGTGGATGTTGTCTACTTAGATTTTCAGAAAGCTTTCGATAAAGTGCCACATCAAAGATTGTTACTTAAACTAAAAGCCCATGGTATAGGCAATGATGTAATCAACTGGATAGAAAAGTGGCTTACACACAGAAGACAGAGAGTAATAGTAGATGGTAAGATTTCAAACTGGAAATCTGTTTTGAGTGGGGTACAACAGGGATCAGTGTTAGGCCCTATACTGTTTTTAATATATATATAAATGATTTGGAGGATGACATATCTAGCAAAGTACTCAAATTTGCAGATGACACAAAAGTATTCAGAAAGGTTACTAATGATACAGATAAACAAAGTTTACAGGATGATCTAGAAAAATTAGTTAAATGGTCAGAAAAATGGCAAATGTTATTCAATTTTGGGAAGTGTAAATGTATACACATAGGACATGGAAATATGGACGAGGAATATAAAATGGGGGATGCTGTACTAGGTAGAACCACACAAGAAAAGGATTTAGGAGTAACATTTAATGCTGACATGAAAGTTTCAGAGCAATGTGGGATTGCTGCTTCGAAAGGAAATCAAATTCTAGGGCTAATTAGGAGAACTATCACGTATAAGGAGAAACATCTAATTGTACCCCTGTACAAAGCAATAGTTAGACCACATTTGGAATATTGTATTCAAGCATGGAGGTCATATCGTAAAAAAGACATAGATAAGCTAGAAAGAATACAACGAAGAGCAACTAAGATGATTCCAGAATTAAAAGACCTTAGTTACGAAAGTCGCTTATTACAATGTGGTTTGACAACACTACAGACCAGGAGACTAAGAGGAGACCAAATAGAAGTGTTTAAAATAGTGAACGGTTATGAGGATGTTGATAGGAATATGTTCTTCAAACTTAAAGAAGGCAGTAGAACCAGAGGACACAAAGCAGCATTAGTTAAGGAGCAGTGTAGGTTGGACATGAGAAAGTACTCTTTCTCACAGAGGGTGATAAATGAATGGAACAAACTGCCAAATGATTGTGTTAATGCTAGTAGTGTGAATATGTTTAAAAATAGAATTGACAGATATCTGATAAGGGCGGGCTACACATAGATGAGAAAATTGTTGGACTCTCGATAAGCCAATGGCTTCCTTGTCCACTTGCCATCTGGAACTTGTTGTTCGAGATGGCAATCTTGTTAAATCTTGTTAAATCTTGTTAAAGTGATCGGAAGATTGACACATGTCCAATTGATAAACTCGCTGGATCGCTTGCGTATTTTTAGAGCTACATGTACATTAGCTAATGTGTGGATGTAGCAATTGCACAATCCTAACTTTGTTTGCAAAAAAATCCTTTAATGAGTTCACAATTCCAATAATGTAATAACATGTACGACATTTCATATTTAAATTGGCATTAATGGTTACACCGTGGAAATAAAAAAATCAACCATGATGCCTTTATTTTTTATTTGTGCTTGACGTTTATTCAACTATGTTTGGGCATAAGCACTCACATACTGTAGTTGTTGACGAATGCATACAAACGTACATATACGAACATTCAGCGTATGGTGACAAACATGAATAGAGAGCGTACATCGACGAGATGTGTTAACTTTATCATAAAAACGCTATATGGTGTATTAATGTAATCTTTATATGCTATATGGTGTAATAATGCAACCTAAGTAGGCTATATGACGTATTAATGTACCTTTAATACGCTATATGGCGTGTTAATGTAATCCTCAATACGCTATATGGTGTATCAGTGTAATTTAATACGCTATGTAGTAACCTTGATACGGTACATGGCGTATTAATGTAACATTAATTCGCTACATGGCGTATTACTGTAACATTAATACGCTTTAAGGTGTATTAATGTAACATTTATAAGATATATGGTGTATTAATGTAACCTTTATACGCTATATGGTGTATTACTGTAACCTTTATACGCTATATGGTGTATTAATGTAACCTTTATACGCTATATGGTGTATTAATGTAACATTTATACGATATATGGTGTATTAATGTAACCTTTATACGCTATATGGTGTATTAATGTAACTTTTATACGCTATATGGTGTATTAATGTAACCTTTATACGCTATATGGTGTATTAATGTAACCTTTATACGCTATATGGTGTATTACTGTAACATTTATACGCTATATGGTGTATTAATGTAACCTTTATACGCTATATGGTGTATTAATGTAACCTTTATACGCTATATGGTGTATTACTGTAACTTTTATACGCTATATGGTGTATTAATGTAACCTTTATACGCTATATGGTGTATTAATGTAACCTTTATACGCTATATGGTGTATTAATGTAACCTTTATACGCTATATGATGTATTAATGTAACCTTTATACGCTATATGGTGTATTAATGTAACCTTTATACGCTATATGGTGTATTAATGTAACCTTTATACGCTATATGGTGTATTAATGTAACCTTTATACGTTATATGGTGTATTAATGTAACATTTATACGCTAGCTAGGTGTATTACTGTAACGTTCTCTTCAGCCTGTTCGCCCTACATCACTCAGGCGGTTCACTATAGCACATAAGTTGAACTGAGATCGGAACCTGATTCAAGAGAAGCGTGGGTGTGGGATGGGGGCTTTCTGTGTGCGTATGTGGGGAGGTGCTTGGTACGAGTGTTCCACTTGTACCAAGGTTAATCCCGGGCTTGTAATAACGAGAATAACGTTGGGAGAGTTGTAATAATTTCAACAGGGGCGCACCCAGCGGCAAATTCATAAATGATCCATAGCTCCAACTTTTCCACGTGATT
>BSQZ01000100.1:722500-840000 GCA_033239005.1 Lamellibrachia satsuma
TATCACAAGAGTTAGCTAATATTCAATGTTAATTAGTCATATTGGGGCATTAATTACATTGCCACTGGACGGTTGAACCGACATACTAAGATTATCGAACTCATGCAAAATACTTACGGTTTTGACAACATTTGCCTTATCTTCGTACTGACTGCAGCATATATAGAGTTGTCGCGACCCTTTGCCGCCACACGTTGAATCGCAAGATCTCCATGTTTGCCATGGTAGAAGTTCGCAAATCCTACGTAAAACAGTGTTAACGCATAATATTATTTTGTGAAAATAACTTGCTGTATTGCTACGTGTATAATAGCAAAATAGAATTCCTCACATATCAACATTTTATTTATACAATGTTTATTGGCAATTCATTACTGTAAACTAACATAGCAAACATTACCAAAATAAAATACCTCATATATGAAGGAACGTTTTATTTATATAAAGTTTATTGGGAAAATATCATCGTATCGTAACGTAAAACAATGTTAACTAATATAAGTATTTTGAGACAATAACATACGTGTTGTTTTGATACGTGTGTTATAGCAAAAAAATGGAATACATAAAAACAATGAAATTAATGTGCATCATCGCATTGTATTCTTCAAATACATAATCTGAACACATATATTGAGTATAAAAGTAGACATTGTCCTCTTTGTTCGTGGGATATTATGGTGTCCCATTTATTGGATGCTAGGCACGACAAGGCACATGAACAAACGCATGGTTAGACCACATGTATGAAGCTGAACAGCCTAAGACTGGTGAAATGAAACAAGCTGGATGCAGACCATTGTTACATTTGTTACATATTTAGTTGGCCTTCCCGCTACACCTGGGTCCACTCAACGAATTTGACGAGAATACTCCATGCTTATGTGATCCATACTCCATGCTGATGTGATCCATACTCCATGCTGTGGTGATTCATACTCCATGCTGATGTGATCCATGCTGTTGTAGCAAACTTCATCTGGAACACGCTGGTCCAAGCATTTAGGGCGTCTATCAAGCTGCCTATTGACTCTGCACGGCGCCTGCCTCGTGAAGCAAACATGGCTGCGTTTCCTTCTGAAGTGGAGGAGATCCACGGGTTGTCTGCGTTGGCAGCACTCCTGCGGTAGAGCAGCAAGGCGTTCTGGTCGGCGACATTCAGCAGATAAGCAAACACTGGTCAACACCGCTTCAAGTAATGGACGCAGTTATTGTATTTCTCCACGTTTTGGTCCAGTCAATCCATCTCTCCAATGCATTGTTGTACACTTTGATTGCGTTTCGATACTGAATCTGGATACGTCTATGTTTTCTAGACCACCTCACTGCCTGACTCATGGGATGGACTCCACTGCAGTCGGACATGACCATGACCACAATGCTGCCATGGCAGCGCTTGACAATAGCCCCGCTGTGTATGTCCTGTTGGTAAACCATCGCCTCTTTCCTTACTTTTGCGCCGATCAGCTGATAGGACTGGACAGCTACCGATACAGTTGGCTGTCCTCTTCGCCGTCGGTATCGATCGTACGGGTAGAACTTTCGATGGCTTTCACAGGTATAACATCATTGATTCCAGGTTGTTGCATTACAGTGGCCTCAGCAACAGCCAGAAGTTGTCTACCAGACAGGTTGTCTACAGACAGGTTGTCTACAGACAGGTTGTCTACAGACAGGTTGTCTACAGAAAGGTTGTCTACAGACAAGTTGTCTACAGACAGGTTGTCTACAGACAGGTTGTCTACAGACAGGTTGTCTACAGAAAGGTTGTCTACAGACAGGTTGTCTACCAGACAGGTTGTCTACAAACAGGTTGTTTACAGACAGGTTGTCTACCAGACAGGTTGTCTAAAGACAGGTTGTCTACAGAAAGGTTGTCTACAGACAGGTTGTCTACCAGACAGGTTGTCTACAGACAGGTTGTTTACAGACAGGTTGTCTACCAGACAGGTTGTCTACAGAAAGGTTGTCTACAGACGGGTTGTCTACAGACAGGTTGTCTACCAGACAGGTTGTCTACAGACAGGTTGTTTACAGACAGGTTGTCTACCAGACAGGTTGTCTACAGAGCCGTCAAAACCGTCACCCCCGCTGTCGTTATCTGTCCGTGTACTGAAGGATTCGAACCAGATGAATTAACGTATTTTCAGACTTACCATATCATACGGATTTCCCGGATGTAATATGGATTATGGGGATTTGAGGTGGTGTATGGACATTTCCCATTTGTATACGGATTTGCTTCAAATGGAATAAATGTGATAAAATACACATGTTCTTGTTGTTATCACACAAGTATAATATGGAATGGTTCTGTCTGAAAGGAAAACAGGTCATACCATGTCGATGGAGCGCTGTGGTGTAGCGGTTAGAACATCGGACTCTCTATCGAGGAACCCGGTTTCGAGTCCTCTTGCTGTCGTTTGGAAACAATTTCGTTTACTCCGTTGCGTCAGTTCAGCTCTAAATGTGTACCTGGCTACATACAGTGGTGGATATGTGAACGAATAGCGCACTAATTGCAGCGTGGCTGAATGCTTCCCAGAGATGTCCAGTTGGAATTGGATTGAACTGGCGTGCCAGGGGATGAATTGCTACACGTTTTTATCAGTCCGACGGATTGGATTCCGCGCTACGTAAGAACTTGTTTACATATAAGTCAATATACTGTTAGATTATCTATAGAATGAAACTGAACGCTCTCTGTTGCAAACGTGATGCAAATTAACGCGCACGTGTAGACTAAATCTACCAACCCCAGTGATACAGAGAACAAATGCAAATTATTATATGACATTATTATTTGCATTATGCTCCAAATACCGAATAGCAGGGGAAAGAGAACAAACCAATGGACAGCAAGAAAAGGTAACACAAGCTCGTAATTTGATGATGTAATCATGGAAATCACGTTACCGCCTCTCGCCTCATGCATTCGTTTATTTAGCAATGTCACGAAAATATACACCTTTTGACCTGTGGTATATATCACTCACTATAATTGTTAAAGAAAACAATTTTGATACAAATTATTTATTTTTGCATTTCGTCATTCGATTATATGTCGATATATTATATATTCAAGAAAAAGCTCATGTTATATCTGTAATAAATAACAGATCGTTATGCCCATCGAAATAAGTAGAGAAGCAGAATTGGCCTAAGGTGTGCCAGTAGATAGTTGTGTCATGTGTCATAACGTATGCATTAGTTATCACGATGGAATCCGCATGCATATATACTCACCAAGGTATGTTCCCCAATCCATTCATTTGTGGTCTTATGGATTTTTTTTATCAGTCGAACAGGTATGCATCACTCACAGGGTAGAGGCTGCTAAATTAGATCAATTATAGCACTTAGTTGTAACACCGAAACTGCTGAAAAATATGTGGTAGCACCAGCGCGCTGATGTCGTGACGGGACAACATCGGAAGACGAGATCAGTGTCAGTGACATTGACGATACGGCCGTTATACTAATAGAGCTATTGAACGACGAGGAAGTGCTGCATAAAATGAAAACAATGCTCTTCCCTCAAACATGAGCTGATAAAATAACCATAATCACACAAATCCGCAATCTAACCACACAGCTAAATAAAAAAGGAAACCGCGTCTCTGAAAAAAAATGGAAAATGCAATTGACCAACAAGAACTATAGTCAACTCGCCCCAACCTGAGAGTCCACGGCATCCCTGAGACAGGCGACGTGGAACAAGAACAATTGTAAAGTCGCCCCAACCTGAGAGTCCGTGGCATCCCCGAGACTGGCGACAGGGAACATGAACAATAGTCAAGTCGCCCCAACCTGAGAGTCCACGGCTTCCCTGAGACTGGCGACGTGGAACAAGAACAGTAGTCAAGTCGCCCCAACCTGAGAGTCCACGGCATCCCTGAGACTGGCGACGTGGAACAAGAACAGTAGTCAAGTCGTCCCAACCTGAGAGTCCATGGCATCCCTGAGACTGGCGACGTGGAACAAGAACAGTAGTCAAGTCGCCCCAACCTGAGAGTCCATGGCATCCCTGAGACTGGCGACGTGGAACAAGAACAGTAGTCAAGTTGTCCCAACCTGAGAGTCCACGGCATCCCTGAGACTGGCGACGTGGAACAAGAACAGTAGTCATGTCGCCCCAACCTGAGAGTCCACGGCCTCCTTGAGACTGGCGACGTGGAACATGCTACTGTCGTTGTAATGTCAGTAGTAAGCAACAAAATGTCGCTCAAACCACCCGTTGAGCGTCACCAGATTCAATGCAGCCATCGCCTTGGGCCGAAGACTGACAAACAGGGCGCACGTCGCACTCCCCCATTCGTTCTCCGATTTCGAAGCGAAGCAACTCGAGACAAGGTACTAAGAGCGCGCTTCCAGTTGAAAGGCCATAATGAACAACATCCAGGCGAAAGAATCTTCTTGAATAAATACCTCACCGCGATCCGCACCAAACTTGCATGTGACGCAAGTGTGCTGAAGAAAGCAGGAAAGGTGACCGATACGTGGACAACAAACGGTAACATCTTGACGAAAAACTAACAATAAGATATGTACAATCGGATCGGCCGCCGACATCCAAAAACTGGAGTAGAGCATATACAGTCGCATCTGCCAAACATTATGTTAATCTCCAACGAACACTGTACCAATCTTCAATGACCGTATCTTTTACCCTTCTTTATTATTACGTTCTTGTTTTATTTTGTTTAACTTTTTTACTATTCATCTTCTCTAGGTTATTTAAAAATCATACATGTATCAATTAGTATTATATTGTATTCTCCTTTTTTTGTGCAAGAATTTCATATAATTTTCTCTCAGTTATTTGACATAAATGTTATACGTTCTCCATTTCTTTCTTTCTTATCACTGTTTGCAATTACGTAAGTCAATCAACACTAAATGTATATTATTATACTAAAATTAGGCTATTTATATCTTCTAGATAATGCAAAATGTTTTTCTCTGTATTTATATGTTTAGATAATGTTAGCTGATGAATCATTTTTTTAATTTCAACGTGGTTCTAACAGTGGCTCTTTACTTGATATACTACAGCTAAATGAAACAACTGATGTTGATATTCAACCTATAAGACACTGTTATGGTCTTGACAAGTTTAAATTGCTGGCAGAAACAAAATGACAAATGTGTTAGTATATTTAGTTCAAATATCGAATCTAGCAATGCTAAATTCAGTGAAATTGAGCGTTCTTAGAATAACTCAGTTAGATAAACTTTAAAGTTAGCGTAATGTGCTTACAGGAAAGCTGGCTTTCAGATAATGATGATTTATCACATCTACAAATCGATGGATACCAATGCATTACACAAGGCAAAACATGTAGCAGCAAAAGGGGGGGGCTAGTCATTTATTAAAAACAAATTTAATTGTGCCTCTAAATTAGTTTCTATACTAGGAAGGTCAATTTGTAAAACAAAAAACTGGTGGTGGACTCTCTAAAAATAAAAAATCGATAATATTTACCGACCTCCAAGAGTTCTAACTGAAAACTATCACAACTTTTTGGTGAATTCACACAACATATCTCATCAATTGACATAACAAACTCCGTCAAACTAATGTCATTATTGCGGGGGACCTTAATATAACCCTTCTTAAAACAAATTAAAAAGAGGTTGTTGGCGAATTCTATGATGCTAATTATTAATATCCAATAGCTGTTATCCCCATATAACAAGGGGCCGTACCAGACTGGACTGGTTCAGTTAGCGGCGAGTTGTGGATAACATATCATTTCTACGCGTCATATCATTGGAAAGTGTGACGATTGAAGGAGAGAAAATAATCGGGTATTATTAAACAGTGACTATGTAGCGAGGCGATGTATTACTGACACATTATGACAGCTCATCATTGTTCTGGCATTTTGCGACACTTCTGTGTTTTCTTAACAACTTCTACTGAAGAATGTGTTTTTTGGGGTATCAACATAGTTTGTAAGACATTCACTTGAGACACTGCACATGGTGGAATTATAGTCATGTGTCCTGACATAATGTTTTGTCATCGTAAAGCATAAAGTTGCAAAGTGTACTGGTTTTTGTTAGAAATGATAATGTCTACCAGACTTATGTGCAATGAGGGCATTTAACATCACACATTTATTGTTTTTACTTATAAATGATGATGTCTACCAGACTTGTGTGCAATGAGGGCATTTAACATCACATACTTGTGTGCAATGAGGGCATTTAACATCACAGACTTGTGTGCAATGAGTACATTTAACATCACACATTTATTGGTTTCAGTTAGAATATAATTGATCGAATAAACGGATAAAACTGGGTTATCTCAAACTAAGTTAGGTGCAGCGCGGGTTGCAAATTGGTGCAGGAAGTGATTATTTTGTGAATCAAGTCTACACTTGCTTGTATTATTGTAGATGTTTCTGTCTTGTAAACTAAACTCTTTGTTTAAACATTGTTTCAGGTTTCATTCCCCTGAAAGCAGACCAGGAGAAAGAAAGAGGACAGTTAATGTTGCGATGATTTCAACAAAACCAATCCGTAGCAAGGTGAGAAGATCCAATCCAAAGAGGGCAGGACGGTCTACGTACTGGCGTCAAGATGAATTCCTGCTTTTTGTTCAACTCGTCGATGCCATGAAGATGTCGTCGGGGGAACTGAAGCAGTTTCTGGGGAAGCTATATTTTTTGAAAAAATAAACTTAAAATATAATTACAATACATGTGTATTTGTAAAAAAAAAAGACGCTCGTACTTAAGTGCTTGGAATTTCTTAAAGCTTGTTCTGATATCGACACAACATACATTATTTGTTATTATTTACATATTTCTTCTTCTATAAGTACAAGTAGGTTTGTACGTGTTACTGTCACGATACTGGCGAGATTCCACTACAGCGTTCTTATACATTGATGGAATTACTTTGCTTATTACATATGAGGTACATTATTTTATGCAATAAATTCTTAACAATATTGTTGACTTATAACATAAATGTGTTTTGCAACTGTGTTGTAAAGATAATTGTTCATTTATACATAATTTATATGCATTAATTGTTATTTATGGAGTGTTTAATACTGAAACATTAGTTTTCCCTTTACACCGTAGCTGTTATAAATGTATAAACTATTGTTTCTCGTTATTTCACAATTAAAACTGGTACACGCTTAACAAAAAACATTACAAATATAATTAAGTGCAACATCTGCACAGCTAAAAGTATAACAATGTATAATGTACAACAAAAGTGGTATATACATATACACACGTGACCTCCACTCGGATACGCCCCCTTACATACATCCGAATACTGTCCTGATGGGACCCCCACTTACCACACGTGACCTCTACTGACCACCACTGACCATGCGTGACCTCATGACACATGACAAGACGGACGTATAATATCTTAATATTATTATTTATAGATAGGCTCTACTAAAGTCAAATATTTTCGCGTCGCGATGGCAAACAGATATCGTCGCGACATTGCGATGCATATTTCACAATGGTTCTCCAGACTGTTCGGAAGACGTCAATGTCCTGAACGTGGCCGAATATATAGGACGACCAGTAGTAGCCAGCAAGTTTCCGGACAACGTTATCCTCGACAAATATCTCGTACTTATCCGACAGTTGTTCATACGTGACGTTTCCCAATTTGAACGGCAACAGGCCCGTCACGTACACGTCGTCGACCCAGAAGAACGGAACGCTGTACGATACATCGTGCAGCGCCATGGCAATGTCAGTTGTCATGATGAACGCTGTACGATACATCGTGCAGCGCCATGGCAATGTCAGTTGTCATGATGAACGCTGTACGATACACCGTGCAGCGCCATGGCAATGTCAGTTATCATGATGAACGCTGTACGATACATCGTGCAGCGCCATGGCAATGTCAGTTGTCATGATGAACGCTGTACGATACATCGTGCAGCGCCATGGCAATGTCAGTTATCATGATGAACGCTGTACGATACATCGTGCAGCGCCATGGCAATGTCAGTTGTCATGATGAACGCTGTACGATACATCGTGCAGCGCCATGGCAATGTCAGTTGTCATGATGAACGCTGTACGGTACATCGTGCAGCGCCATGGCAATGTCAGTTATCATGATGAACGCTGTACGATACATCGTGCAGCGCCATGGCAATGTCAGTTATCATGATGAACGCTGTACGGTACATCGTGCAGCGCCGTGGCAATGTCAGTTATCATGATGAACGCTGTACGGTACATCGTGCAGCGCCATGGCAATGTCAGTTGTCATGATGAACGCTGTACGATACATCGTGCAGCGCCATGGCAATGTCAGTTGTCATGATGAACGCTGTACGATACACCGTGCAGCGCCATGGCAATGTCAGTTATCATGATGAACGCTGTACGATACATCGTGCAGCGCCATGGCAATGTCAGTTATCATGATGAACGCTGTACGGTACATCGTGCAGCGCCGTGGCAATGTCAGTTGTCATGATGAACGCCGAGCCAGAACAATATGTCGGGTAGAAACCGATGCCATATTCGTTTTTAGTAACTTTGCAGCGTTCCGAGTCCCGATTCACGCGTTCTATTCCGTACAAGTGACACATAATGTGCTCATTGTTTACTTTTCGTTCTAAATAATACATTAATGTAAACGGATTCACAATCATATCGTCATCAGATTTTAGCACATATTTTGAATCATTACAATAGGTCGATATCCACTTTAGCGCTGCGATTGCTTTGTACGTAAGGTTGCGGTAAGTGTCTAAAAAATCCTCCTGGACTATATCTTTATGTGCAGCATTTTCGTGAAGTAGTGCGGCGTCTAATTCCGGAATCGACCCTTCCGTTCTCCCGAGTATGAATACAATCTTCATCGTATTCGAGTAATACTTCCGGTTCCCCCAAGTCTCGCGTATGATCTCGCGTCGCCGGAAGTTGCCAGGAGCTGAATGGACGTAGATAATCAGAAAAACACTGCTCTCGTCTGCACACACGCTCGGGTTGTTAAGTATGTACGTGAAGGGGTGGGGATTGACCTCTGCCCGACTGGCGTTGTTAACCCGGATACTGATGTAGCGCAGCTCGGCCTCCGTCAACGAATGCTTGCTTGTCACGAGGACGACAGCCGTGATGCAGAGGACAGCGACACAGAAGGCTGAGCAACGACGCGGAGACAGCAGCGATGACTGTCGCTTCGGGCAGTGGCGGGTCAGTCGACGCATGTCTATGTCGTCTGCAAGTGAACGTTGCGGCCAGGTATCTTCCTGTGTATATGTTGCCTCCTGTTACGATGTCCGTCAAATGTCAACTTGGTTGAAGGCGACACTTTGGATGGTGTTCGGGTGTGAAGATGTCATCAGGAATATATCTGGCACAAAAACGAGAAAAAAAGATAAATATTACACATTGGAGCAATTGGAACTGGTCAGCTGTGGGTAATTCAAATACGACGCGTACTCGTGTGGTCGCATAGGTGCAATTTAGCCAAATTCGTGGTTCCCCTTTGGTGACTATAATTGCATAGTGTCTACGCGATGTCATACCTATAGATGAGAGTTGAGTTACGGGTTCCACGAATTCCCAACTTAGTTTGTCAGAAAATGGAGGTGCACACCATTTATTTTATTTAGACATTTCAATACAGAAAGGTCTCACCGAAGACTGGCGTACGTGATAGAAAGCCTGTCCATGTTTCCAACTCCACTATAAATAAAGGCCAGTTTGTCTGCTAAGCATGTATCATCTTTCGATGCCAAGGGAGGTGATCTTCAACCATCGAGAGAACTTTTAATTGTATGTCAGTAGCGCTGTAACATATTAATGTAGCGTATAACAATAAAAGCCTACGCTGTAGGTCGAACCTAGGAATACACAACGTGTATCAAGTTGTCTCTATTCAAAATCGCGTCAGGGCTGACTGCTGAATGAAGTAGGTGGAAGGTCCTGACGTGAGACTGTTATGAGAGATCGGTACCAGTGAAGTTACAACATGATCCAGCGTTTCAACATGTGTGATCGAAGTAGTGTTACACTTTAGCTGCTGTTTCTGCCAGTGTTGATATTGGATCAGTGGTGTGTGTGTGTGTGTGTGTGTGTGTGTGTGTGTGTGTGTGTGTGTGTGTGTGTGTGTGTGTGTGTGTGTGTGTGTGTGTGTGTGTGTGTGTGTGTGTGTGTGTGTGTGTGTGTGTGTGTGTGTGTGTGTGTGTGTGTGTGTGTGTGTGTGTGTGTGTGTGTGTGTGTGTGTGTGTGTGTGTGTGTGTGTGTGTGTGTGTGTGTGTGTGTGTGTGTGTTTTATCGGGGACTACAATAAGCCGACCACCTAAGGAAGCTGCAATAGTGGCTATATAGTGGCACAAGTAACTCAATATAAGTAGTTATCAGAGGTTTTTGGGACCTCTTATCAAGAGCATCAAAAGATCAAAGGAAAACCACCCTAATATCGCCCACCGCTAATGAGTGCGCGCAGCCAATCAGAAAGCAGCACTAGACCTTGGAGCGCCCCCTGGCGGCGGCGGCGGCGGCGCAGCGTCGCGCGCATGCGCGTGCCGCGCCCCTAGCGACCGGAGGAGGAACGAACAGTGACCTAGTTACGTGTATGTGCCGAAGGGTCGTTGACCCAGTAAGGAGACGAACGCAATCGTACGGTGCACACGTATTTTATTAAATACAACAAAGCAGCAGCAGCAGTACAAACGAGGCGATCGTATGCGATTGGATACAACGAGCCGTGTATGATGAAGATGATGATGATGATGAAGTCGAGGCGACTTGCGAATGGTGACCATCGCGCCAGAGGTCGCGAACTTACGGGTGTCTCCACCGCGCCAGAGGTTCGAGGGCGAGCTTACGGGTGGAGCGACCACCGCGCCAGAGGCTCAGTATGACACGTTATAGTACGGTATACCCTTTTTTAGCAGCCTGATCCAATCGAACACGCGACAATCGTTAGCGACCAGATCGGTGTGGAAAGCGTTGACGAAAGTTCTCATAGGAGCGCTGTTACAACGAAGCATGATATAAGTGACGCAATATTGTCCGCAAACGTTAGACAGAGGACTCTGGAGTCTCGTGCTGTTATGAGTCCACTCGGAACAGTGTTTGTTCAAGAAGGTGCGGAACGCCGCGTGACGAGGCGGCAGACCGTACGAACAGAAGTATTCGCCGCGCCCGTCGGAGGACAGGTACAGCGCTATCCAGTGTTCGCCCGGTTCGTCGGCGTCGTCGGTGTTGCACACGAAGGCGATCGGCAGAGCGTCAATTGTTGCAGGCAGTCCATCTCGGGGTACGACGCCACCAAAGACGGATGCGGTCTTCGGATCCATCGCCAGTAGACGGGCGATCTGCAGGGTGTCCATCTCAGTAGTCGTAGATGACGTTGCGGTTCTTGTCGATTTCCAGCACGGACTCGAATTCTGCGTAGGCGACGACGTTCACGGTGGTCTGAAGCGCTGCACGGAAATGAAATTCTAAGCGCAGGTTGCCCTTTTGTACCATATTAAAGCAGGGACCGTCGCACTGGTCGGGGGTCAGGTCGAAACAGAAGTAGGTGTAGCCGTCTCGGTACTCTTCGCGTGTCAGACAGTTCCCCTCGTCCTGCCACACCTTGCCGGTCGAGGTGAACATGCTCGCGTAGCTCCTGGCGAAGAGGTTGTCTGCGAAGTTGGGCTGGAAGGGTTTGGCGGGTATCTGACGACCGTCGACGTACACGGCGACGAAGCTGATGTCGTTGTTCTTGGCGTGAAACGGGTTTGTGGCGTACGTGCCGTTGTAGGCGTCGTTGTCGATGCAGCACAGTACGAGACGTTTCGGCAGGGAGCCGAGGAACAGGTTCTCGTGCGTGTGCGACAGAGCACCCGTGGGAATGGAGTACACCTTGGTTTCGACGGGTCGTAACGAATACTTGACCGTGGTCCTAGCGAGAGCCAAGATGTGAGCCTTCTGCACGAACAAGGACGCGTTGACGACGGTTATCAAGTACTCGTTCGCTCCAGCAGCCATCAGCGCAAACTCGGGCTTACTGCGCACCAGGCGTAACTTGACGTCGACGCCGTTGATCAGGAATTTATCCTGCAGAAACATATCCACGTGGAGACGACCTATCTTGTCGACCACGCGACTGTTGGATATGTACTCTCGACGAGTCACGAACCCGGGGTTAGGATCGGGTCCGGCGGCTAGCTCGGTGGCGTGCATGCGACTGGCCTTGTCCTTGTACCACAGCTGATTCGTCATCTGCGTCGACTTGGCGTCGGATCCGTAACTCAACAGCGTCTCTATGAAGGCTCGATACGGGTACGCGTTGAAGGACGAAGAGGTCACTTGCGTGTTGTTCAGGGAGAGGTCGACATTGCTGAACAGCGCATGCAACCAGTTGTTCACCGGTCCCACGGGTTCGCCCGCGTCGATAGGGTTACCGTTGGCTCGCGTCACCTTCACCTGCAAGTGTAGCATCGTGTTGGCGAGATCCATGTAATCGTCTCCCGATCCGGGGATGAAGAATTCTATCGGTCCTCCAGAGTCCAGAGAGGCCGTGGGTTGATGTTCCACCACGTGACTCTCGACGATGCAGGTCTGAGTGGGGGGTACGATAAAGAGATCCAGCTCGGTCTTGACTCCCTCGCACGACTGTCTATGCACGAACGCCATCTTTGTCGTCGGCGTCGAATATGTCGGCAGCGCGTTTCGGGGACGTCCTTTTCTTGCGGCGGCGCTTGACTGCAGTGAATGTCGCCTTTGCGGCCGTTCGTTTTATGCGTTTACCAGGAGGGGCTCGAATACTGCCGATGGCGTCGGTGACGCGTCTTTTGGCAGCCGTTTTTATGTTCTGACCCGATAAGACGTCGCCGGCTATGCGAACGCCGGTCTTCAACGCTCCCCTGCCCAACGCCACGGCACCTCTCTTGATGAGCGGCATGGCGCTGCGCAACAGACTGCCGAACAGACTGCCCAGTCCGTGACCTCGCTGGTATTGCGCACCGGCGAAGTAGGGCAGCGCACCGCCAGCCTGGCGCGCGTAATAATCGTTGTAATTCATCAGAACAGTCCGGGCTTGCGTCGACGAAAATGAAGCGTCACCGTCACTCTACCGTATTCGAATGGCACGCGTCGACCCATGTCGTTCCTTATATCCACCTCTATCGAGTCGAAGTTCGAACGCAACAGCGGTACGTAGTGCACGTGGGTGAAACGAGCGGACACCCTGTCGCCGTTACGTCCGCTGATCGGAACGGCGCGCAACAGAGGTGCGAGAGTGTCGCCCACATTACGCGGCTCCACGACGTCCGTGTAGATGTAGAGGGTGTCGAACCCCTGCGTCAGGTTCACCACATCGTCGGCCTCGATGTGGAAGGGGTACGACGAGTCGGGATGGCGGGTGTCGATGGGGAGGACGGGAGACGACACACCCGACTCCGCCGGGCTGGTTACGGGTCCGCGGAATCCCAACAAGGTCGCCACCGCGCTGTGGTACGGTATGGTGAACATGGTGTTCGCCGTCATGTGTAACGTCATTTTCTGAGTGACGGTACTATAACTGATCTGAGCCTGTGTCTCATACGTCCGCATATTGGACAGTCCCTTGTTGACGTGATACAGCAACGTAAACGGATCGTCGTAATACCCACACGGCAACTTCGAACGTATGGACGAGTCCGTAGCATCGATCGTGTTGAGGAAGAACCAGACGTCGGTATCCGTGACGTTGTACCAGGTGTGCGGATACTGGACCTCGGCCAACCCACACTCCCACTCGCCGGTAAGATCGATGCGTTGGGGCAAGGCCGTGACGTAATGGGTCAAGGTGTTGTCGGGGTGCATCTTCATGGAAGCGTTGCTAGGCAGCGTCATGTAGAAATCAGTCGCCATTGCGTCTCAACGTGGGATTGGGCAGTAGGTAACCCAACGAACTACTCAACAGAGCCGTCCACAGATTAGAATCGCCGCGACCTGTCGTCAGGTTGTAAATGCTGATCAGAATGACCGTGTACAGGACGACGACCTGACACAGAAACACGATCTCCTCTTTGGGACACGCGGTACCGAAAATATGCCAGGGAGTGCTGTCTGGCTCGTTCGGTGCAGCGTCAGTACAATCCGTCTCCTCCTCGTCTATGGTGGTGAGGCAGGTCGGTGGTGGTGATGGTGTCGCGTCGTGTGTCATTCCTCGAATGCAGTGTCGTCATGTGCGCGGCTAGGCTTTATAGTTGACGAGTCCCTTGGCATCGATCCAGCTGTTGTAGTAGGAGCCATAGCCGAACCATTTCACCAAAGCTTCCTTACGTTTACCAACCGTACGGCGTTTCAGTACCGCTTCAACACGGTACACCTTATCAAAGGGTACCGTCACCTTCTGCAGCTCCAGTTCGTAGAAGGTACCCTCCAGCACTTCGCCGAGATCGTCCCGCAAGCGATACACGGGTGGGTCGGAGGGGTGAACCTCGTGTACCGTGAACAACTCTTCGCTCCAGTTCGTCTCGTAGCCCTTTTCGAACGTGCGTTTGTACTTGCTGACACGCACGCGATCCGACACGTGCAACTTGGGCACGCCCTTACCGTCGTGACCGTACAGACGTTGCCACACCTCTTCTTGGTTCTGTGCATTCACCTGTGACGGAGCCATACCGATCATGCGGTGGCGGGCATTGTTATACGATCGCATCAAGTCCGGAAGGACGTCGACGTACCGCCACGTCTGGTGTTTCGTGAAGTAGCGCCACATGCGCGTCTTCAACGTTCGGTTGAACCGTTCCACGACGGCTGCCTTCGTCTCCGCGTTGTGCGTGTAGAAGTAATGGATGTCGTAACGCTTCAATAGCGCCTGAACGGATTTGTTCCGGAATTCTCTGCCTTGATCCGTCTGCAAGGTCTGGGGGCAAACGTCGACGAACGTGGATTGCAGCGCTGCCACCAACGACGCCGCGGACTTGTTCTTCATGGGAACACACCAGGCCACTTTCGAGAAGACGTCGATCACCGTGAGGAGAAAGGCCATACCGTTGTTGACGCGTTTGACCTTCGACATGTCCACGAGATCGGCCTGCCACTGCTGATGCATACCACCCACGATGACGCGTCGTCTCCTGAAATGACGTCTCGCTGGTTTGTGTAAGGTGTAGGTGTCCTGTGCCGACAACCATGCTGTGACGGCCTTCTGTGGCAGACGCGTGACGCGTCGCAAGCCATCGACGCCGCCATAACTGCCTACCTTCGTGGGATCGAAGTAGACCTCGCTCAAGGAGCGTTCTCCCCTCTGAGCCATCAAAAGAGGTGGAGGATCGATGTGTTGACGGGGGCGGTGCCGTTGACTCCGGAGTCCCACTGTTGACGAATGACGAGGAGCACGCCGACGTGTATTAGGACGCACACTATGGCACCCACAATGACAGCGGTGGAACAACAACGGTCTAGCGGAGTAACCATAGTCGGAATAACACCTGTTGTATAAGAATGTCTGCTGCAACGTCTCCCAGCACGGTAAGTCCTTCGAACAATAGCGCAGCGACGATGGATCGGTACGTGTCCTGTGGATCGATGAGCATGACTGCTACGGAGACGCGTCGTACCACCTTATACGTTCTTCCATCCAACCAATGACGACGACGGCGAAGCCTTGCGTGATGCGGGGGGAGGGTGGGTGGGTGGACGAGGAATGTTCCATTCGACGAGCGATGGAGGTTCGGATAACTCCTGTAGCATAAAACTTTGGAGTATACCGTGAGCCATCATGTAAAGTCCACTGATAAATATCGCACCGACGATGGAACGGTACACGAGGTCCTGTGGATCGGGCGACATGACGAACACTGTGCTACGGACACGCAGCGTACCATCCTATAGGTTGTCCCAACCAACCAATGACGACAGAGCCTTGCGTGATTCGGGGGGTGGGGTGGGCATGGTATGTTCCATTCGACGGCTCTGACGGGCGAGGGGTGTCCAACTTAGCGATCTTCGTGCACTACCTGCAGCAGCAGCAGCAGCACGCAGAGGAGTACGTGACCGACGAGAGGGAGAGATCGACGGCCCCGGACGTATGTAGGCTCTCCTGGAGACGTTGCCGACCAACGTCATGGGTAGGTTGATGGCACGGAGTTGTCGTGCGAAAGGCTGCCAACCCGTCGGAGCGGTCTTTCTCTTACGCAACAGATCGATAACGAGATCCACCACGTTACTTCCGACAACCGGCGCGCCCTCGTGTATCAGTTCGCCGCGAGCGGTCCACTCGACATCTCTCTTGAGATGTTCCATCAAACGGCTGGCCTTGGCCCGCATGGTCTTGGGAACGGTGGCCAAGACGGTGGCCTCCAGTCCGCTAATAGGAGCGCGGACTGCACCCGCCGACCCCGACTCCGACGCCACCTCCGACTCGTTCACCGTGACCACGCGTAGCGGTTCCTTGATGCGTTTATCGGCCAAGACGTTGTAACGCTGCAACACCTGATTATACAGGGTCACCTTGGTCCAGTCGTCTAGGTCCGTTCTATCCAGGATGGTCTTCATCTCGTCATCGAGGGCTTGCACCTTCCTGCCTAATGTGTCGGTCGCGAGTGGGGGTGGGGGTGACCGAAGCGTGTCCAACAGTCGCGGGTCCACCAAGGCCATCTTGCGTGCGTGCTCCATGTATCTACCGTTTGTTCATCAGCACCTCTCGGAGCAAGGGTAGCAAGACCGAACTGGCCAACGGTGCTAGGAAGGCCGATAGGAAACCGCCGCTCTGTCCCTCACCAACCTGTGGTTGCAGCAGTAGACGTCTTCTCCTGGCAGCTGGCGTTCGTCTATTAGCCAACGCGCGTAACTTCGTCCTGTATTTATTCAATCGTTGCCTCTGTAAAGGGGACAATGGAATGTTTTTGTTAGTATGTTGTATGCACACTCGGCTAGTGCACACAGCAGATCGGCGTCGGCGTTGGCGATGATAGCCTTTTTAATTTTGTTGTTCTTGACTCTGGCCAGGGCCTGTATGCACACGATGTGTCTCTTCACCCGGGCAGACATGATGCGAATGAAGAGACTATCCACACACTCGGTCGTTTTATACCTTCGGCAAGTACACGTACTGAACACCGTCGTCTGGAAAGATGGCCGTACGCAGACGCATGTCCTCGGGCGTGTCCTGTTTGAGATCGACCAACAGATAACCGTACGGTACCGCCGTGGCGTCTTTAAACGCCGCTTGCACGAACTTGCCGCGTCCCGGATACATCTGCCGAGCCAAGGTCGCCATCTGCGATGAGTCACGTGGATTCTTGAACACCACCATGTACTGCGAATTCAGACTGATGGTGCGACTCTCCTTGTTTTTAGGGAACAGGTTCTGTACGAGATAGAGCAAGGACGTGTTCCTGTGGTGACTTTTTTTAGTGAACAAGGTCGTGACCCGTTCGTCCGTTTCTGCCATGAGATCGTCTATGACGATGAGGTTCCTCGTTGTCGGATCGAACATGGCCGCAGTCGGTAACCCTTCCTCGAATCGCACGTGACCCAATTCCGTCGTTGCGTAAGCCTCTTGCCATTCTCCGTAACACCACGTGATCTGCTGGGGCGGTGGATCGATCATCGCAGCGGCGTGACGCAACATACGCGTCACGAAAGTACTCTTGCCGCACCCCGTCGGTCCGGCGACGATGCACGTGAAGGGGTGTTTCCATCGCGCATCCATGATTGCGTGTGATACGAGTGCAGCGTGCATCGCCTTTTCTACTATACGTCCACCGGACCCGTGGTCACCCCGTCCTCGTGCACCACGCGTTTGGCGTAAAAGAAGGTGAGTGCATCCCGATTCTGCACGTACGTCATGACGGTGGAGTTATGCACCCGGAAACCCCGGTTCGAACCGCCTCCGCTCCGACGGTTGGTGAGCACCTCCAGGAACGCGTCCTTGTCTATGGTGTTGTGCCGTTTGCTCAGCCCTTTGGTGCTGTACTTGTCGGCGGCGCCGAAACAGTAGTACGTCTTGCTACACAACCCCACGAACCCCGCACCGGACCACTCGACCTTGAACAGACCCGGCGTCCTCTTGTCGAACGCTCTGCGCGCCTTGCAGCACGCCTCGTCGCCGACCCACGGTCTATTGGCGAGACGACAGCGCACGTAGTCGTTCCGATGGTCGTCGCAACATTCGGACGGCAGCCATTCCGACCGATGGCGGAAATAATGGTCTCGCAGTGTCGGGGTCACGAGGTCGTCGACGGACTCGGCGGCCAAGGCTAAATAGGCACTATCCGTATCCATCTCGCAGTACTCGAACAGAGGGCGCTCCACGTACCTGACGATGAAATCGTAATAGAACTGCAACATGCGCAACTTGGCGTACTGCAGAACGAAGAATCCCACGTGTACGGGTAGGGTGTACTTGACGGTCTTCTTGTTCAGTTCTATCTCGTACGCGTCGTCGACGACCATGTCGAGTTGACGGAATCGTTTATCGTTGACGAGGAGCGATGCCGCCTTCTCCGTGCAGTAGCTGACGTCACGATGTCGGTCGACGTTGGTGATGGTCTTTCCGTAGCCCGAGTTCCCCAGCAACTTCATGGTGTCCGCGATGATGGTCCTGTCTCGGTGAACGTCGCCCTCGCGTCGGGCCTTGGACACTGCATCGCCGAACCGCCGGAAACACGGAACGGGATCGTATTCGACGACCTGGTACACGTGCAGCACCTCGAGACCGTGGTCCAGATACCATCGCAGCAGTGGCGTTGCGAGCAGTATCTTGTCGCCGCAATAACTACCCACGAGCATGCGACGCGGAGTCTTCATTATGTCGTGCTCTTCGGCGTATCGGCGCATGAACGGACCGAGATCCTCCCGTTGCATACCGATGTTCTTGAACACGGGCTGCATCTCGGCAAAGTGCGCGCGCAACGCTTCCGGTACGCGTACGTCGCACTCGATCATGCCGAACACGGTTCCGGCACGCACTCCGTTCAGGATCTGTTGTGACGTCATCGTCCATTGCACGTGTCGACGTCGGGGATACCTTGCTTGAACATGTCTATTCCCCGTTGTCGATAGAACGCGAACTGTCTGTCGATGGCCTGTAGAAAGGGAACCACGTCCCTGTTGTTGTACCAGACGAGAAAGTCGCGCAACGTCGTCATGCCATTGACGCGCCAGGCCTCCTGACAACTGGCGTAATCCTCGTCTGAAATCCCTTCGTTCTTCAGTCGACTGAAGAAGGCCTCTTTCGGTGGAAGTGCGGTGTCGTCGAGTCTCTCCAGCCTGTCCATGTACTCGTACGGGAAATGACCTTTCGTCACCTCGCATCCGTACGCTTTCAGATACTTGTCGTAGCTGAACCCGGGGGCTATGTAGTTGATCATGTCTACGAATTTCAGCTGATCCGTCGAAAGACACATGAAAGTGTTGTTGCGTTTGATTACGAACATTGACCCGATGCCGTCGGTCTCGACTTTCCTGTTGCCCTCCTGCTCCCTCTCGTCCGCGGCCTCGTCCTGTTCCACGTCGGTCTTTGAAGTCGTCAGGAAGTACGGTATGAGGAACTGTTTGATGGCATTGAGATCATACTTCCCCGAATTGAACCCGATGACGGGTAACTGACGCATCCATCCATACATTTGTCCCATCAGCGTTTTGTACGGATTGGTTGCCGCTCGCCCTTTCTTCTCGCCGGCCTCCCGTGCAGCTGCTTCCCGTGCAGCCTCCTCCCGTGCGTCCCATTTCGTCACCTCTTCTGCGAGTTGTTCCAGCACATGATCGTACGAGTCTTTGATCTTGTCGTACGCGGCCTCACTCATCGCTTGCAGGACAGTCATCATGGTGCTCACCAACTTGTTGACGTCTCCGTCCGTGACGATGCATGTCACCTGTTCGTGTCCGGGTACGTTGGATGCCACGCTGACGCTCAACGGGACGTGACGTGCAACCCAGTGAACCCGGGCACTGTCCGCCGGAAGGTGTTCGGTGTCGAACCAACACTCGAAGTCGAAGGTGGCTCGGTACGGATAGTACTGCAACGCTTCGGCCACTCGGATGTTCTCGTCTGCCAGACGTTCGAACACCGATGGAGTCGAATGGTACACGCCACCAGGATAGACTCGGCGCACACCCCCCGTACACGTGCTCTCGTGGTTGCGTAGATGCCATGCGTCTTTCCACAACGAGTCACCGCACTTCCGACATCTGTACGAGTGACAGTACTTGCGTCTATCCTGGATGTAGGAATAATGCGTCCCGTGCAGATTGAGGTAGAGTGTGTCCGGGTACTTACATACCGAGCGACGAACGAGTTCTGCGGTCGACTTTCCACCATCCTCCTCCTCCGCCTCATCTCCATCCGGTTTTACGAGACGGTACACGCACACGTTCGTTTCGAACGTGGTCTCGACACGATAGAGGTCGTCCATCGTGACCCCGGCAAATGCTGCCATGGGTACGCCGTCTTGGGCGTACTTCGCGTACAGCGTCTCCACAGCCGGTTCCAATCGACGCCGTTCACATCCGCGATGCAGGGCCAGACATCGAAAGAGACACAGGTTGTCATTGTACCTCTTGGCATGGACGGGCTCCTTTTCCAATGCGATGACGGCTTTGTTCCTCTTGATGTACATGGGAAGGTCGGTCATTCCTACACATCCTATCGGGTGATCGATGATGCGATTGACGAAAAATGTGACATTGGTCACGAGTTCGCACACCCACGCCGAATCCGGTCTTTGATTGATGGCCCATTGCAAGACGTCGGTTTCGCGGATGCGTTCGAGGAACTTATCAAAGTCCTTGCTGTTGGTGATGAGACTGGGCTCGTCCAGGTAGCGTCCACAGCAGTTGCACGAGGGATGGTAGTACTTGTATTGACCCGTGTTCTTGTTGCTCAGAACGAACCCGTAACTGAGGTTAATCTTGAACGCGTTGGTCTGTTCCTGGAACACGTTCCTCAACGACGGCTCTAGAACGGTCGTGTCCAGCGTCGTTACTCTGTAATCGTACCTGCACTGAAGAGGACCTCTCGTTACACGTGTCCGTATGGTCGACCAGTGCGCTCGTACGACATCTAACAGTTCCGGCGACAGGTTGTCGGCGAAGGGGAGTCGGGCAGGTGGGTCTATAGGATCGGCATCGGTAACGAGTGGATGGTTGGGTGTGGTGTCTTCCCTGATTGATATCTTAGGCGATGGTGGCGTCGTGTCGTCGTCGTCGTCGTCGGCGGTACACGCATTTCGTACGTGTCTGGTCAGGTTAACGCGTTTATTGAACGTCATTCCACATTTCGCACATGTGTACACTGTGGTCTGTTTTCTATTACTGCTACTGCTACTACTACGGCTACGGCTACTGCTAAGACGACATACGGACCTCACATGGTGTTGCAGATCGTCCCATATGTCGAACGTTGCATCACATTTACAGGAATACTTCGTTCGCTTTGCCTGCTCGCTAGGTGGCACCTCCCGTGGCACCTCCCGTGGCACATCTAGTGGTGGCGCCACCGAATACGTATGTTCGATCACTGCCGGTGTCGCATGACTCGCTAGGTGGCGTTTGAGCGCTGCATAGGTGTCGAGCACCTGTCCGCAGTGACGACATTGGTGTCTTTTCATGCTGCTCTGCTCTGCTCTACGTGTCTACAACTGAGAGAGTGCGGTTCTTAGTACAGCTATATAGTACGTGTGGTGGTGGTGGTGGTGGTGGTGGTGGTGGTGGTGGTGGTGGTGGTGGTGATGGTGGTGGTGATGGTGGAGGTTATTGGTGAAGGGTGTATCACCTATGGTGGTATTGGCAACTGTGTGTCCCGCTATCCATGGCTACGGGTTATATTTCAACTCATGACAACACCACTCACAACACGTTTCGTTCATTGTAAGACGTTTTATTGCGTATATAAAGACATAGCGATATACATAATATATACATATACATATACACGGTTAGACCTATATAATTACTATGATGATGATGTTGATTACTTGTGGGTTTGTGGGAATGTTACATCCTCGCCAGTGACCCCTAGCTTACGGTCGGTTATCGACACGCCAGTGGCTAGTACAATGATTATTAACTTGTGGGTTTTTTACACCGCGACAGAGGTTCCGTACAATGATGTAATATATAGGTTGGTATGTATATTTATATATATATGTATTACTATATGTCTTGCAAATACAATATGTGCGCGAATACATACATACAATACAGGCGAGAGAGAGAGAGAGAGAGAGAGCGAGAGAGAGACACTACCTACTATTATTCCGTTGCAAACGGTGCTTATTGAAATGCGGGGGTTTCAATCATGAAATCAACAATTATCTGTATTAAATTATGTATTGTGCGTCTTCTCTCGTCCCTTGCTAGCACGGGTGCTTCCTCCACCTCTTCCTCCCTCTCCTCCTACATAACAAGAAATGCGTCTACTGTATTCGTATACTGATATAATGTTTTCTATTATCTTTACTAATTTCAATAATGTGGTCAGCAATATCGTTCATTAAATCATGTAATGGACGTCTCATCTCGTCCCTTGCTGGCACCTCGTCCTCCCTCTCCTGCTCCTACATAAAACACAATAGATCTACTGTTCATCATATGTTGATATAATGTATTCAAGTATCATCACCACTAATTGTCGGCATGCCCGTCTACGCAGTTCAGTCGGTGACACAGGTACGTCATCCTACAGAACAAATTAAAGGATACCAATATATCACTCCATATTACGTCATACACCAACTACTTCTAACTAGGTTATGTTTACTACTGCTACTACTAATAATAATACTCTGTTGACGACGTCATATACGCGGAGAACAATACTCCAGATAGCTCCCGAATGTTGGCTGGGAGGACGGGTGCCTCGTCGTCATACTCTTCACTCTACATAACACCAATGTTAATATTACTAATAATACAATTATTACGTTTACTACTAATTACCACCTATTTAAACACCAACAACAACAACATCTACTACTATGCATACTACCTAAGCGGTCGCGTTATTGCCCGCGGTTGACGGATGGCACATCGCACGTATCGCATTATGTGTTCTTGATACTCGGCGGAGAGTACCGTGCCGGCCAGTGCCCGACACACGTCGACCGTCACCTCTTCCACCGTGGCAGGGGGGGTTGTCCGCCACAGTTTAGTAATCATACGTGCGAGGTGCAGTTGCATTTTGTGGAAACACACCTTGCCCGTCTTGTCCGCGTCTTCTTCTTCTTCGTCGTCGGCGTCGTCGTCGTCCTCTTCGTGGGCATGCGCCGTCGACGTCGACGGCTGCGGCTCCGGCTCCGGCTTTGCGTGTGTGATCGTACGTTGATCGGGGATGTCCACCTGTTCGCCGTCGCGGGTCAATACGACGGTTTTATCAGGGAATACATAGAGGGTCGTCAGGGATGCGTCGTCGTCGTCGTCGTCGTCGTCCTGCTTGCGCTGGACGAGTGGTGGCGACGCGGGACTAAATTCGAAGTCCGCATCGTCGGCTTTCGCGGGCTCGGGGGATGAGGCAATCGCATCCTCATCCTCACTGTAGTAATGGGGAGGGGTGTTTATAATGAACGCGTCTTCCACGGACTCAGACTCCGATTCGACGGTCCACGGTGGTAGCAACTCCTCTTGGTTTGCCGGTGGCGAGTCGGCATTGGTCAGGGGTGGTGGTGGGTAGAACGAGGTTGTCATCGAGGATGTCTTCAGCCTCTTCGCCGCTTGTGTCACCTTATCCTCGGTGTCGTGGTACAGCGCCGCCAGGTCGCGGTTATACGCGTTCTGGAGTTGCTCCAGTCCCATCTATTGAACAGAACGCATCGGTTACATTACGTGGGTTATATTATTCCGCGTCGCCCTGCATATCGTTATTGTCGTATGTTTCGTACATACTCTTTCTAACCAATTCGGTCACTCGGTTACGCCATTTCATGGTCCCGCACGTTGCGATGACATCTATAGATAGCCACCGCAAGACGTGCATGACCATGCTGGTCGATGGCACGTAACGATCCTTATCATCGTTTAGATTCATTATGCGTTCAACCTCGTCACTGGCATATCGCACACTGGCGGCCTCTAGCGCCTTATAGAATATGTTTTCATTGGTCATGGCTTCGGATCTATCACGTAACCTATCTAGACCGCTAACAGTAGCCTCCATATCAGCGCTACTGCTAATGCTATAATGTGACGCCGACGACGCACTGTTCTCCCCCTGGTCGTCATCTGATATTACAATCATTGGTGGCGGCGAACCGCTGTCCACCGAGGAGGAGAACAGTATTTCCGCGCTGTTAGCCTGTAACCATTGCATTACCTTAGCGCGTCCATCGCCGTCGATGATGTCATCGCCGCTTCCGGTTGCCACTGCCGTGGCTGCCGCAGCGACGATCGAGCCAGCCTTTCAACGGAATGGTTCACACTGTGACTACTTCCATGTTGGCCACCGTGTAATTTACGTACGGTCCTGCCATACCTTTACGAATGGTCACCATGACTCGGGCCCCCCGCAGCATGTCCAGTGCTGCATACCGCTCGGCATCTGACGTCATGTTTATGTAATCGTTCCCCGTGTATCCTAGCAACTGGACAGCCTTGTCATTAAATATGGTTCCCCACACTTCGCTGCCGATGGCGTCTTGTAGGAGGACACGCATGGCGAACGGATACACTACACCCCGCTGCCATCGATAAATGGGACACACATAGCCATTGTTTTCGGGAATGACCCGTTTGTTGCACTGCTGACATGATGGATAAACGATATATTTCTCTTGAACGGCGATTTGTACTATGGTTAACGGTCGTCTTATTATATAGGTACCATTACCTACCTGCTTCTCGAGTTGGCTCAGAGTGGTCATCATCTCGGCGTCCTGGTCGCTGGTTGTCTTGGTGACGGTGGTGGCGGCCATTTCTACGTCTCTGCTGGTGCTGTTCGTGAAGGGTTTCGAAGTCGTCTGTGAAGCGGAGAGCGGTTGTATGCCTCGATCACTCCGAGTCGGGCTTATATAGCCCTCTCCCCGACTGTGGCGCGCTTTCTTATCGTCGCCCCTTGGTCGAGCGCGTGACGCCGATGCTGATGCTGCATGTCTGGTATCTGCGTCCGACCCTTGGTCGATCGCGTGATGCGGCCGCTGGATGTCTGCCATCTGGCTGTACTCTGGAGTCTGATGTAATCGTATGGCCTCGCGTACTAGCATGGTTATATGACCTAGCATGTTCTGACCGGCTTGACCACTGTATGTCAGTGCACCCCAGTATCCTTCCCGACTCTTGACCCATTCCTGCAACTGGGAATGCCCAGTGTCCAACAGTCGTTTACGTAGGGTTGGATCGCGATATTTAACGGTCACTAACCCATACATTATTGCATATCGTTGTCTCATCCATTCTGCGCGTAACATTTCCTTTTCTCGTATGTACTTGCTGAGCTGTTTCGCCTGTAGACCCGTGCGCGTGGCCAGCATCCTTTGCGCCGTCTGCATGTCGTCATGATGCATGCACTTCCGCCATTGATACGCGCTTTCGACACTGGTGAATTCTCTATTACAGGCGTGTATCCTGCAGGCGTAGAAATTGGACAGGAACTGTTTACAACCTTTAAACCGTATAGGTTGGTTCATGGTGACTTTATGACGTTAACATGTACAGTTACTGTCTTAACTACGCGTCGTTCTAGCACTGTAGAGTACGTAACCCCCGCTTTTTTCCTTGCGTGATGGATGCCCGGTGTCGGTAAGCTGACAGTTGCCGGCCGCTTATCTGTTTTCTGATTAGTGTGGTATTGTTCCGAGGCTGACGTAAGTTCTAGCATGCTCTATATAAGACGTCTGGGTTCGTCGTGTCGTCATAACAACCGCCATTGCCGTCGACACCGTTAGTGGTTCTTCGATTCCACACACGCACAATGTCTGTATTCGCCTTGCACGATTGCATGGAGTTCGTCGTCGTCGCGGAACTCCTGCAGTCGATACCTCTATTGCAGGGTATTGTGTGAGTATTTCTTTTATTTATTTATTTATTTATTTCTATTTTGTTACTTTCATAGCTCTCCATAGCTCATACCTGTTTTAACTTATGCCTTTGCATATTGTGACTCTGATTGTGTCCTTTACTTATTACAGCATTCCATGTTTCAACTGGGCGTGCGTGCTCATAGAGTTGATGGAGGACGCCCCCCTACGCCGGAGCTGCCAGGCGACCGTCCTGTTTCGGGAGGCGCTCTACGACGCCGGTCTCCTGTCGGCCTTCGGTGTACATGCCAGCCGTTGGCGCCACGTCATGACTGCCATTGAGTTTCATTACGGCGATGGATTTCGCAATACCTCGACCGCCTCCACAGAGTCGTGGGATGCCGACTTGGCCGCCATCGACGCCGCCGTCACCGACGCTCACGCCGCCGACGAGGACTTCGACGACGCCGGAGAGTGGGACGACGACATAGCCGCCATAGACACCGCCACCGACGCCCACGAGGTCGAGGTGATGGCCTTCCGGGCCCATATGTCCAAATGGGAGCGGGTGATGCATGAGTTGGTCCTCATCCACGCCCCATCGCCCGCAACCGTTTTCCGTCGCATTCACCTCGGTCCCGTCCATCTCCCATCACTCTTCCGGCGTCGTCGATCTGTATCGTTACGCATTGCGTTGGCGCGCAAGTTGACCACTCGCGCCATCCGGCGGTCGTTGCTGACGGCATTCAACACCGTTCCAACATGTCCTTGACTTTATTATAACTACCGTTGTTGGCGGTATTAAACACCGTTCCAACATGAACTTGACTTTATTATAACTACTACTACTACTACTACTACTACTACTACTACTACTACTACTACTACTACTACTACTACTACTACTACTACTACTACTAGCTTTTATATTTGTACTTGTTCTTTTTTCGTTTTATTAAATTTGCATCACCTTATATTCCCGTCTTGTATTGCGTTCTTGTTTCAACTGCGTGTTGGCACATTATATTATATTATATTATATTATATTTTATGTCCATTTTCGTCCTGCTACATTTTATTTAACGAACGGTCCGATTTCCCTCGTCCAGCGGTTATATTGTAGCCATGCATGTCGACTAATTATTCACTTTTACACATTCGTCTTATCTTTATCGGTTTTAATTTTATCGCGTATTATGTCCACTACATATAACAGGCTATAACATGCAGCGGTCCCACATCAATGTCGTCACTGCAACTTAGTTGCTGTTTATCACTTATTAGCTCAGCTAACTTGCTACATTGTACAGATTAGCGTCCTTTGATCTCGCGCTATGGCTCACAGCTGGATAAACGCTTCGGCTTACAGTTAACTCCAGTCGTTCGGACGTCCAGTTGTCATTAGCTAACCACTCGGACTGGTCACTCCGTCGAGGTCACGGTCACGTGTTGTCGTGGGTGGGTGGGTGGGTGGGTGGGTGGTGGTGGTGGGTGGGTGATATTACGTGTATTTTCTTTGTTCCTATGTCCATCATAGATGACCACCGGTCACTGTTCGTTCCTCCTCCGGTCGCTAGGGGCGCGGCACGCGCATGCGCGCGACGCTGCGCCGCCGCCGCCGCCGCCAGGGGGCGCTCCAAGGTCTAGTGCTGCTTTCTGATTGGCTGCGCGCACTCATTAGCGGTGGGCGATATTAGGGTGGTTTTCCTTTGATCTTTTGATGCTCTTGATAAGAGGTCCCAAAAACCTCTGATAACTACTAATATACACAGGATAGACGAGGATACTCGCGTTAAAGTGTGAACGGAAACACTGTGCCGCAGTAGTGCAGAAACACAGCATAACACGATGCAATATCTAAACACAGAAAGGTAATGCAAATAAGTCAGTCTTCGGATAATACACAGTAATTGGTTGGTTACGATACTGTTTCAAAACCTGCTGCCTTGGCCTGGGTGGCAGCCATAGAGATACGTCATTAATCATTCCTTTATTGACCTACTGACGAGTTATATTTATGTATGTGTGGACAGGTAAATTATATGCTGTGCAACAAGCCTGCAAGTGACGTGTCGTCTAAATCTGAACGTACCAATGCACGGGCCTGTCATCGTCAGTGAGAAAGTCTCAGTGTCTATCGAGTGTGACACCAAATTTGTCATATTGGCTATAGTGACACGTTACCAGTGACGGATGGTCCAGGAGTGCTGACGTGTATGGCCTAGTTCGTGACACCGCGTGACAATTTTAATGGCCATCAATACCTGTCGCATTTCTCCGTGGGTTCGACATGATAAACTATGTAACAGGGTGTATGTTCGACCAATGATCATCCACCTCCCACTTTTCGTTTCCTTATCAGTTTGGAGCTACATGGTGATATCATTAAAAGTTAACCCCGGCCATCTCGGGCCTCGCCACCATCCACTGACGCAAGGCAACTGGGTTTTCAGTAAGACCTTCTGCACCACCATCACCTTTGACTATAAATAACAATGTGGCATCTTTTCCCGAAACGTATTTTTATTGTTACTATTGTTTGGTGACTTAGAATATCGATCACCTCTTGTGCAAAAGTGTCTTCAAATGTCAGTCTCAGTGACATATTCTATAAAGTAATGCAATATTGGCTTCAATTTTCAACTGTACGGCAGCCATATTAGAATCCAGACTGACTGCAAAATATATAGTTTTTACATCCGAGGTGAAGGACACCAATATTCATGTTTTTACCATAAAATGCACACTTCCACTGACATTCTTCATATATCCGGCGTTCACAAATAATTGGAAGGCTATACAGTTGAAAATAATACTGGAAGAATTATAGCAAAAGTAAGGAGCTGGGATACAAAATTACCTGAGATGCAAAATGATACTAATAGCATCAGCAGCCACTCGTAGTTGAGTGGCTCGGTCAACTCAAAATGAACCTAGGAACGTTGCTTTAAGAGTTGCTGCAACAACCGTACTCCGCACAAGCTACATCATCAACACGTAAAGTGGTTCACATAGGCCTGAATATATCCAGCCAACGTTTTTATTTGGAGTGGCGATGAAGGATCATGTAAGCATGATTTGTGTTAAGCCGATGATCCTGCGCACAGTGAGGCTGTTTTCATTGTTTTAATTAATTTCAAGCAGTATTATAATTACCTACGACGCAACAGAAATGTCATTCCTTTTACTCACACTAGACCAGATCGACATCCGGTCATGTGCTAAATATAGAATGATGTCATGTGCTAAACATAGAATGATGTCATGTGCTAAATATAGAATGATGTCATGCTGTTATGACGCGCTGCCGCTGCAGTTAGTGGGCAGTTCATGCAAACCGACTTTTCTCAAAACAAAACAGCATAAACACCAAATGAAAGTGTACCACAAATAACTAAACTAAGTTATTCATTGCAAGTGTACCAAAACAAAACAAACTGTTCATCCTACACGTATCGGGTTTTACAAGGAACGCGTTTTCCTACAGCTTGTTTACTTTCCTTACATAACCGATGCATTGCTTTCCCCGCTTACTCGCATAACCGCTCGGTAAGCGTAAGACGCATTCGCTAATATCATTCATTGCTAGCAAAGCCAGTTAAGTACAAAGTTCACCGCTCCCCGGCCGTCGCTGCTTTTATTATGTAGTTAACAGTTCTGGTCATAGTCTGCAGTCGGCCTAGTTTCCGCTCCAGTGAGCGTCGATGCACTGTTTTCGTTGCTTCTATATACGTCACACTACGTGTCAAATACGTGCACACAACCCCTTATTTTGGATACGTGGATACCACCCCTTATGACCTCTCATAATCTGCACGCCATGTAGGACCTCCACTGATCTATACTAACCTTAATTTAACAAGATTTGCCATCCAAGCCAAAGGCCCAGATGGCAAGTGGACAAGGAAGCCATTGGCTTATCGAGAGTCCAACAATGTTCATCTACTTATAACCCGCCCTCCTGAGATATGTGTCAACCTTGTTTTTAAACATATTCACGCTGCTAGCAGTTACACAATCTGTAGACAATTTGTTCCATTCATTTATTGTCCTCTGTGAGAACGAGTGCTTCCTGATGTCCAATCTACATTGATCCTTTACTAATTTTACCTCATGTCCTCTAGTTCTGCTATCCTTCTTGAGTGAGAAAAACATATTTCTATCAATATTTTCATACCCATTCAATATCTTAAAAACTTCAATCTGATCTCCTCTTAACCTCCTTGTCTCTAGAGTTGTTAAACCACATTCTTTCAGGCGTTCTTCATAACTAAGGTCTCTCAGTTCTGGAATTATTTTAGTTGCTCTCCTTTGTATGCGTTCAAGCGTATCTATATCTTTCTTACGATATGGTCTCCATGCTTGTATACAGTATTCTAAATGAGGTCTAACTATTGCTTTATAAAGAGGTATAATTAACTTTTTTCCCTTGTATGTTATGTTTCTTCTAATCAATCCAAGAATTTGATTACCCTTTGAAGCTGCAATACCACACTGCTCTGAAACTTTCATATCAGCGCTTATTGTAACTCCTAAGTCCTTTTCTTTTACAGTAGTACCCAGAACAGTATCTCCCATTTTATAGTTTACATTCAAGTTCCTATGTCCTGTATGTAGGCATTTACATTTCCCAAAATTGAACAACATCTGCCATTTCTCAGACCATTTCACTAATCTGTCTAGATCGTTTTGTAAATGTTGTTTATCACCATCAGTATTAACCTTTCTAAACAGTTTTGTGTCATCCGCAAATTTCAGTACGTTACTTGTTATACTGTCGTCCAAGTCATTGATATAAATTAAGAATAATATAGGTCCTAATACTGATCCTTGAGGTACCCCACTCAAAACCGATTTCCAATTTGAAACTTCTCCATCTACTACAACTCGTTGTCTTCTGTCAGTCAGCCATTGTTCTATCCAGTCAGCTATGCTGTCCCCGATACCATGGGCTTTTAATTTAAGTAGTAATCTTTGATGTGGCACTTTGTCAAAAGCTTTCTGAAAATCTAAGTAGATAATATCTACTGGCGATCCCACGTCTATCCACTTAGTGATTTCTTCCAAAAAACATAACATATTTGTTAAGCATGACCTCGCTTTAAGGAATCCATGTTGAGATGAATTTATTAATTTATGCTTAACGAGGAATTCCACCATATGGTCTTTAATTAACCTTTCTAATAATTTACACATCACTGACGTTAAACTCACTGGTCTGTAATTCTCTGACTTATTTCTCGAACCCTTTTTAAATAATGGTATGATGTTTGCTTCTTTCCATTCAAACGGAACAACTCCCTCTTTTAATGACAAGTTGAATACTCTTGCAAGTGGTATACTGATTTGTTCTACTGTTTCCATTAGTAATTTTGGAGGAATCCCATCCACTCCCGGTGATTTGTTATCTTTCATTGCCTTTATTTTCTTAGCTACCAATTCTGGAGTTACAACTAACGTACCTAAATAGTCAGATTTAGCCCCCTGAAATTTAGCATCAGCAACTGGTAATGAACTAATATCTTCTTTGGTAAACACTGAACTGAAGTAACCATTTAGGTCTTCCGCCATTAAATACCCCTGTGATATTATATTTCCAGCACTGTCTTCTAGAGGTCCAACCTTGTCTTGTACGTTTTGTTTACTCCTGACATATGCATAAAAACTCTTGCTGTCATTTTTTATGTTACATGCTAGTTTTTGCTCATAGCTTCTTTTAGATTGTCTGATTTCAGTTGTAGCTGCATTAAGTGCCTCTTTGTATTTTGCATAGTCTTCGTCCTTTCTGGTACGCCTATAAACCCTCCACATAGTTTGTTTTAGCATTATTTTTCTAATAGCCTCTTTTGACAAGTGTTTCTTTCTACACCGTTTTCCTTGTTTTTGGAAGGGAACAAATTTATCGATGATACTCTCAATTTCATATTTTAGAATATTCCAACATTCAATTGCGGTCTTATTCATCAGCATGTTATTCCAATCTAGCTTTGCTAAGTATTTTCTCATATCTTTGTAGTTACCTTTGTGGAAGTTTCTCTTGTACGTTTTCTTATTTTTACTTTCTGATTTTACATTGATGTCAAAATGTATTTGATTATGGTCACTATTACCCAATGGTTCAAATATTTTTACATTGTCCACTAATTCTTTTTGTGATGACAAAACTATATCTAATACATGTTCTCCCCTGGTTGGTTCTAGTACGTGCTGAGTAAGAAAGCTATCCTGGATTAAAAATAGAAATTGTTGGTCCTCAATCCCAATGTGTCCATGGTTAAAATCTCCCATTATGATACATTCCCCTTTACTAACTTCTTTTATAGCGTTTTTTATTTTTGTGTTGTCCTCTTCGTTTATGTTTGGACTTCGGTAAACTAATCCAATAGTTAATTTTGAATTACCTGAAACAATTTTGCACCAAACAGCTTCATCGCAATCTGCTTCCCTTTCTAGTTTTATTTCATAAGCCTGAATAGATTCTTTAACATATAAAATAACTCCCCCGCCCCTTCTTCCTATTCGATCTTTCCTAAACATTACATATCCTGTCAGTCCTAATTCAGCATCTGTTATATCTATGTTGGCCCATGATTCAGTTATACCAATTATGTGAGGGTCAATATCGTCTACCATAATGTTTCATTCGTTTTTCTTATTTACTATGCTCCTTGCATTTAAACATACGCATCTATAACCTTTTTCAGAGATGTTTTTCGGATGATTTGATATTGGTTTATCTGTGCTAGTGGCCTCTTGTTCTGCTTGAGACACCTCTAGGTAACCCCCCTGCACTTCTAGTTTAAAGAATGTTTACTTCCAAAAATATTTGTCATTGTACCCAAGTCACTATCTACTGCTGCTGAAAGTTTGTCCGCGAATACTGCCGCCCCCTTTCCACTTAAATGAAGCCCATCCTTCATGTACATATCAGCCCTCCCAACAAAACTTCCCCATAAATCCACAAATCCAACTTCCTCTTCCCTACATAACTTCTGGACTAACATGTTAATTGCCATCCCCCGACAATTTCGATATTTGTGACCCCTCCTGCCCATTACAGGTAAAATCCCTGACAGTATTACCTGCTCAACCCGCGTCTGTTTTAGTGTTCTGACCAACTGCCTATATTTCCTAACTATGGCAGTTGTACCCTCCCTCTCTACGTTATTTGTCCCTACGTGTACTAAAACAGATCCACCCTTACCCGAGCCTACGATGTTTTTTACCCTCTCAGTTATCGCCTCTATTTTGGCTCCAGGCAAGCAGACCACCACATCATCTCCCTTGTTTAAGACTCTGTCGGTCTTCCTAACTATCGAATCCCCCACAAACACCCTCGCTCTCTTCCTCACCCCCTCTATCAGTGCTGCAGAATAACTCTTCCGTTCGATCCCCTCCATCCCATTCTGTCCTGACCCCTTCCCTCCTGTCTCATTCCCTCCTGTCTCCTTCGCTCCTGTCTCCCCCACTTCCCACTCCTTTGCTCTTGTCTCTCCCACTTCCCTCTCCTTCACTCCGGTTGTTTTCCCTCCCGTCTCCCCCACTCCCTTCTCCTTCCCTCCTGTCTCCCACACTCCCTTCTCCTTCCCTCCTGTCTCCCCTACTCCCCTCTCCTTCGCTCCGGTTGTCTTCCCTCCCGTTCCTTTCCTTCCCATCTCCTTACGTCCTGTCTCCCTACGACCTGTCACCTTCCCTCCTCTCAGCTTCCTCCCAGGCTGCGGTGAGCTCTCCCTAGCATCTCTTGTGTCTTTCCCCACTTTATCATCTACTGTTCCCCCACCGGAACTACTGGCACAACCCCCCTGTTCCCTTCCCACTATAGCCACAACGAGCAGCCTCAGCTCTTCCAACTCCACCTCTAGTTCCTTCATCTTCGTACATCCCCTACACTCAAAACTAAAACTATCTGCCTGGACCTCAGCCCAGGACTTCTCGCACCCAGACTTGACGAAGTCCACCCAGTTACTACAACTGCCACAAATTAAGTGCCTTGTGGCCTTTAACTGCCGTTTGCACGGCGCCATTAATGACCGATCTCGGTGGCCCTTGACCGATCTCGATGGCCACTGACCTGCGTGACTCATGGAATGGACTCCACTGCAGTTGGACATGACCATGACCACGATATTGCCATGCCAGCGCTTGGCAAAAGCCCCGCTGTGTATGTCCTGTTGGTAAACCATCGCCTCTTTCCTTACTTTTGAGCTGATCAACTGATAGGACTGGACAACTACCGATACAGTTGGCTGTTACATGACTGTCTTGTTCGCCGTCGGTATCGATCGTACGGGTAGAACTTTTGCTGGTTGTCACAACTTTAACATCCTTGATTCCAGGTTGTTGCATTATAGTGGCCCCAGTAACAGCCAGAATTTGTCTACCAGACAGGTTGTCTACAGAGCCGTCAAAACCGTCACCTGCGATGTCCTTATATGTCCGTGTACAGAAGGATAATTTTTTTTAATGTCCGATGAATGACACCATCATTTCACATTTATTACCAGAAAATCACCGACAGTATAACTCCTTAAATAGAACAAAGTCGAACCAGCCGAATTAAAGTACTTTCAGGGTTCAACACTCAGTTACATTTCCCATTGGTGGCCATGTTAACGTTTTGCATGATTATAAGAAAACTTGACCATCAAAAATTCTGAAATTTCTTACCTGCCGTCATCATCATTTCATTGACATGCTGATGGAGTTTAGTCAAAATTAGACATTTCTAACTGTTTTAAAATGGCTGAACGTGTCATGCCCATCAATGTTTACCAATTTCTGTATGAATTTCTACGCACACGTGCATTGTGGTGAAAAAATTGCCAAAGATCCTTCCGCCTATTGATATCATCTAAAAATCCACAGTTACACTGCCAACATGTTCTACCAGCAAACTTGCCAATGTGCCTGCTCAAATGCAGTTATGTCAGATGATATGATTTTTTTTAAATGACACATACCTAAAATTACTGTGCCCTACATTATTCTGTAACACACCAGGAAGTGTAACTGAGGCATGATCCCTTCAGACTTTTAATGCTCGGCAGAGTTCCGAAAACCAACATATTTCTTTTGATGTAGGTATATTCCGTAGCCTGATAAATAACGATACTCGACCGGAATAGAAATGCATTAGGTCGATTATCCAAAGAAAGATGTTCCACGCATGTATACAGAATTTCAAGTAAAACACGACTTTCAACCAAAAACTGGCAGGTCTGCATTTCATGCTACATATATATTACATATAGAAAGCAAGATGTCGGTGATAGTTTGATGCTTGCTATATGCTAGTTTGATGCTTGCTATATGCTAGTTTGATGCTTGTTATATGCTAGTTTGATGCTTGCTAGATGCATTCAGACAAGAAACAGTGACAGAGCTCAATCTTGTCACCATGTGTGGTTAACTATACCGTGCCTCTCGTGCCTAGCGTTCTAAATTTATGACGGTATGACACCATGTAAAGTGTCCATATTCATATTTCATACTTATATTTTCATAAGCTACACATGAACTGAGGAATGTTGTAGCGGGTTAATCAGTGGCCTTGACCTGTTACGATGATCGCACCCTGATGGAGTTATGTGAACTAGAGTGATCGACTAACACGTATTGTGCTCTGACGGAATAAAAGTTGTATTCTTGTCAGCGTGTGTTCACTACAGGCGTGTATTTACCAATAAACCGAAATGCTAAGGTTTATTTTATATGAGAACCGGAACTCACCTTCTGCGAGACATCATGGCAATAAAATGAAGCAAAACCCGTACTTTGAACTTGGCTTTCCTCACATCCATATAATATAAATATCATATACTCGCGAAATGTGGCCCGGAAGCTTCCTTTTGTTAAGCAAATAGCCATAACACATTCAGAATTAGTGCTGTTGTCTCGCAAATCAAAGTAAACTGGATGTCCTATATATAGGACGCGGGATTAAATGGGTTAGACACTGTTTATTGGCGACTCATTACTGGAAAGTAACCGAAAACGGTGTTAACGGATATCATTATTTTGAGAAAATAAAATTAGTCATTGCTTTAATACGTCTGATAGGTACTCATTGCACGCTTACTTAGTAACAATAACATGATAAATTCAACACAACAATGTATAACTCAATGGCAACCAAATGTAGCCAAACGAAGTATCAATGTCTAGGCATTTATAATGCACAACCATAATTAACGTTGTTACACTTAGAACAATAAAATAATTGAGCTATGTATTGTATTAAACATACTGGCTAAGTTTTCCTGAGTACAAATCTATTTTCACTGGTGAACCATGAATCTGAAGAATGCGTCTCAATATTGCAACAACGAGTTAAATAGTGGCACACAATCGCTTTTCATAAAGAAAACATATTCAAAGACGTCAGCAACGCAGTTGGGAGATGGAAACGGGGCTATGCGATTATAACAATGTATATTGTTTTTGTTAGGGTCGTTTTACGTCCATGTTCTATATATTCGTGTTTTCACGTTCACTTTGAACAAACTTAGTACATACAGTAAAAAATTATTCAGTATATATGAAATCATTCACTTGGTTTTGTCGACAAATATCAAAATCAGCATAAACCCTATTTAGCTAACTAACACGCTCTTTTTAATCGTTAATAATGGCGTTGACATGAGTAGTTGTACTGGTGGGTATGTTTTGCTTATATAAAATCCACACCGACCACAACGTTAGTATCCATCCACACTGCCAATACTACTACTTAATTACTATGCTTATCTGTTATCACGTCACTGTTCTAATAATTTGTGCAAAGATAAATATTGTCAATTACATGCATTACTAACATGTGAACAAACTATCGAAAGTACCCAGAACACAAATCTTATCGTACTTGGAGCAGGATTCTCTCATCATCTAAGTCTAGATAGTTCCCAAAAGGATAACGGACAGGATAAGAAGAAACACGAACATCGTGTTTCTTTTCAGTGGTGGATATGTAAATGAATAGTGTTCGCGCACTTATTACAGCGTGGCTGAATGCTTCCCAGAGAAGTCGAGTTGGCATTGGTTTGAACTGGTCTGCCAGGGGATGAATTGCTACACGTTTTTATCAGTCCGACGAATTGGATTCCGCGCTACGTAAGAACCTGTTTACATATAAGTCAATATACTGTTAGATTATTTACGGAATGAAACTGAACGTTCTCTGATAGGTAAAATACTTTTGGTTGGCATGTTTTGTCACATCTTTGGCGTTTAAATGCAGAACCTGTAGCAAACGTAATGCAAATTAGCGTGCATGTGTAGACTTCTAAATCTACGAACCCCAGTGACACAGAGATCAAGTGCAAATTATTATTTGACATTATTATTTGCATCATGTTCCAAATACTGAATAATAGAGAAAGAGAACAAATCAATGGACAACAAGAAAAGATAACATAAGCTCGCAATTTGATAATGTAGTCATACAAATCACGTTACCGCCTCTCGCCTCATGTATTCGTTTATTTAGCAATGTCATCGAAATATACACCTTTTGACCTGCGATATATATATATATATATATATATATATATATATATATATATATATATATATATATATATATATATATATATATATATATATATATATATATATATATGTATATATATATATATATATATATATATATATATATATCAACCACCATAATTGTTCAAGAAAAATGTGTTGCATTTCGTCATTCGATTATATATCCGGGATTCAAGAAAAAGCTCAGTCACGGGTTCGTGTGTAGTCTTATGAATTTCTTTGATCAGTCGAACAGGTATGCATCACTCACAGGGTTGGGGCTGCTAAATTAGATCAATTATAACACATAGCTGTAAAATAACTGCTGAAGAATATGTGGTAGAACAAGTGCTCTGATGTCGTGTTTGGACTAACCAATATCACACAAAAATGAAAAAAAAATGAACCCAACAAAAAAAGGTAAAACAACGGAAGACGAGACTAGTGGCAGTAACTTTGACGATACGGCCATTATACCAATAGAACTATCGAACGATGAGGAAATGCTGCATACAATTAAAACAATGCTCTTCCCTCAGACATAAGCTGACAAATCCGCAATCAAAACCAAGAAGCAATTTCAGATATCTATAACAAACTTAATCAGTCGCCTTCTACTGAACCAAACCTGAATTACAACATACTACGTGGAGAATTCAAACTCACTAAAACAAACACATGCCTTATGAAATAGTAGAGTACAAAACCTATAAGCACAAGAAGTCTACATGGATTACGTTAGGTTTGCTCAAATCAATTCGTTACATATCGAGAGACAAACTATATAAGAAACTCAAAATGACGCAGCCTGACTCACCAGGATTCTTTGCAATTCGAACTACCTTAACAACTTATAATGCCATCCTTTAAAAAGCATAACATATAAGAAAGTCATCGCAAACGCATTCAATAATTATTTTACCAATATTGGTTCAAATCTAGCCACACAAATGCACAATCACATAAATAAAACTTTCAGGTATTACCTAAAGAGCAATTTTTTTGAAACAATCTCCAAAATAATAGATTATATTCACTCAAAAATAAGGTTTTGACGGTATTTCGTCACTATTATTAAAATTAGTTAAACCTGCGCTAATAAAGTCAGTCACTCTAATTACAAACCAATTATTAACAACAGGTATCGTCCCAGACAAACTTAAAATTGCCAAAGTAGTCCAAATCTAAAAAAAATAAAAATACACAATTTTGTAATTACATACCAATATCTCTCTTACCAGTTATTTCAAAAGTAATCAAAAACATAATTTGCATCCAGCTAGATTCTTTTTTTTAAACACACATATTTTGTATGATAACCGATATGGATTTAGAATGGAACATTCAACTGAATTTGCTTCTCTTGAACGAACCGATACAATAATGACACAAAAGAATAATAAACATTTATAAATATATTCTTAGACCATTCAACCATTCGGCAACCTAGACCATACAATATTACTAGCTATGTTTGAATATTATGGCGTAGAAGGAGTAGCTTTAGGTGTAGTTAGACATTTTTTAACAGATCATAAACAGTATGTGGAAATAGAGGACGTCAAATCAAATGTGCCGAATATGTGTACGCCTGGGTCAATGCTCTTTATTATATATATATATATATATATATATATATATATATATATATATACATGACTTTGCTGAGTCCAACAAAAGAGTACAATTTTACAATGTATGCCGATGATACGATCCTCTCAAGTACCTTAGACTCATTTGCAACTCTTGAAGAAAATGGAAATGTAGAATTCTCTATCAACATAGAACTGCATAACATCAGTGAATGGCTTTAACTAAGCAAATTATTTCTTAACCTAAACAAAATTAAATATGTGCTTTTCAAAACGACTAGAAGAAAATATGTAAATCCACAGTTACTAATAATATATAATATAAATATTGATAGAGTGCATAAATACAATGTTATTGGATTAACTTTTAATGAACACTTAAACTGGAAAAACCTTATTAAAAAAAAATTAAAGTAGGTGTTCCGGGACTTTAGGTATTCTAAATAGACTCAAACGATTATTACCTCTTAACATAAAGATTATGTTGTACAATTAACTGATATTGCCATATGTGAACTATAGCATAACAGCCTGGGGTTGCAAATGTGACAGAATAAAAATGCAAAAGAAAGTCATCCGAATTATAAGTGTAAGCAACTATAATCCTCTCACTGAACCATTGTTTAAAAGTATAGTAAAATATTAAAAGTATAAAGATAGATAATGACAAGAAGTACCGACGATGGATAACATGATTAAATAAGTGTTGTCATAATAGTATCTTGTGTTTTGTATGTACAACATAACATACATTTCATCTACATGTGTGTTTTCAGTGTTCGGGTGAACACGACCATTGTTATACATGGAATGTATTCGGTGTGACGTGTGACGCACCCATAACAACGTGTTTAGGCGACGAGCCAGCCATCAATTATGTGTTGCACCGTAGAGTGGCGTGTTGCTGTGAGGATGTTTTTATAACATACATTCCGAGGCGACATTTTGTCTACACCGAGCTGTAGGGTCAAAGCGCAGGCTGTCGTCGAAGATACATTTATCCTGTGTATGTGCGCATACTTGTTCATAGTGTGTGTGTGTGTGTGTGTGTGTGTGTGTGTGTGTGTGTGTGTGTGTGTGTGTGTGTGTGTGTGTGTGTGTGTGTGTGTGTGTGTGTGTGTGTGTGTGGTGTGTGGTGTGTGGTGTGTGTGTGTGTGTGTGTGTGTATGGATATATAAGCTCTACGCAAACAGTTATATGTTTACAGTGCCACAGACATCCTACCGTGCACGACATAACAAAGCAGATGTATGTATTTAAAATTGTTAATGTTCCCGCTATGAAACAGTAAACCTTTCCGGACGTTTTATATGTTCGAAAATATAACCATATGATAAAGAAATGTTGCTTACAACGCCTTCCACCATTGTTCTACACATTGGACCATACGATTGGAATGGTGTGAAGCTAATGGCTTGCTGTACTGTTTAATATAAGCGATTAATAATATGTAGTGGACTTACCTGCAAATTACGCCGCGCCAACACAAGCGTGCAGCAGTTCCCGTTGACGATGTTGCACTAAGGATACCGATCCGGTCGAAAAGTTCCGTAGCCAAAAATAAGAAAACGAGGCTACAGCAGAAATATATCACCGATGACCAAATATGGTAAGACATCAATTACACCTAGCTGTCTTGCATTGCCTTATGGGAGCTATTGGACAATGTAAATGTGGAGAGATCACTACTTTTCTTCCTGGTCTATGGTGGACGAATATGGTAGTAAGTTGACGAACTAATGACTATTTCAATATAGTTGAGTCTCAGACGATTTAAAATACACATTAGAGAACAACATTAATCTTAATGTTATCACCAATGGAAGAGATCAATATTGGTCCGTCCTCAAATACTCGTAGTATGGTATTTAGTGTCGCCTATCTCAATGTATTTAACAACATTCGGACAACAACGTACTGGAGTAAAGTAACCTTTGTTAAGGTAGAATTCCGCAATAGCCGGGCATAGTGTATATACATCGACGGCGTTCAGATTTACGCAAACCCCGCACATGAGTGACAATTGTGTGCGCCGTAAAAACACACCTGTTTTTGTACCTGGCCGACTGTAGGCGCGTTCGTACTAGGTACGGTTGGGTGGTGTGTCACTTAGGGGGCAATCCATAAAGTATATCACGCTATTTGTAGAATGTTTGAGACATCCCTCTCTTTTTAGTGTATTATGACGGTGGCATGTGCATTCATGAACACGACGTTTGTTTCGAGAAAGAAGACCCAGCCTAAATGTCATGTATACACCTACTTGCATGTATTGACTCTTAATTCACAGGTAGAATATAAATATGTGTAACTAATAAGCAACAACATTTCATGTCCATGTTTGTGTTCGTTTAGTGCAATGATGTATGTAACGATTCCCTTGTGAGTTCTTTTCTGCATTGACACATGCCCGGCTCTAACAGACACACACCGGCATATCAGTTACTTTTATCAGTTTATTTGTGATAGCTGGACGTGCCAAAACGTTTTCCTTGTAATCGATAAAGGTCACAAAGGCACCCCACAGCATATAACGCATCGTGACGCTTTCCTACCCATATCACTGAGGGGCGGAGGTGGCGAGAATGGAATGTGACTTCGTGTTTCGCACAAACAAGGCTTTCCATCACACACCCCGACAAACATCACGATGAAGTACAAACAGGTAGGTGTGTAGCGACTGACGTTACAACTAGACGGCACCGCACACGGTAGTTGTTAATGACAGCGTCGTGTGGCAATCCATGCGGGAGGGCGGGATGGAGAGGGACAGAAGGAGGGATAGGGAGGGGTGGAGAGGGAAAGGGGAAGGGAAGAAGGGGGAGAAGGGTAGGGAGAAGTAGACAGAGAAGGGGAGAGATTGATCCATGGCACAACTAAAATTAATTTATGTATAAATAAACACGATGACGCAATAACTGTAATTAATATTGATTTAAGTATGGTTCAACGTTCGTTTCCGTAAGTCAGTGTTAGTAAACGGTGTTATCAAAAATCGTTTCACTTGTGCTGCATGTAAGACTTTGCTTTTAGTAATGTCGTGTTGTCTTAGCTGAATATTGGAAGGGAGTGATTTGTCAGTCCATTATTTGTTTCAATTCTGCAAATGTGGTCGGCAGAGGGCGACATATGTTATGTGCGTTGCAGACAGAACGTGTTATTTCTAATATATGTGGCCATATAAGTGGCGCCCTCTACTCAGTTTGACTATAATATGTTCTATGTCAGCGCCCTCTGGGAGAATTGTGAGAGAATAATCTATCTCGTGTAAATTGGACAGACGAAATTTGGGGGAATACTGGTTGCTGTGGGTTTTGCCTTATGTAATATCATATGAGGTTTTCACAAAAATCTGAAGACCCTTTTGCGCATGGGATCAATATTCGAAACAACTACCAGTTACTTCATCTATCGAGTGCAAACAAGTTTTTAGAAAAGTTGGTTTAAGTGAACTACTCGTCTACTTTGTCTTCGAAAAAGTTAACTTTGTCAGAAATTTATTCTCCCAGTGACCGATATATGATTTTATATCAGATTAGTTACGTGTCTAATGTGAGATTCAGAGAGATCACAAAATGAGACAAAATCTGACGTAACGCTAAAACTATACCGGTAACTACAGTATTGTCGCCTTAAACATTGACCTTTCTTAGTAAAGATTTGAATTATTAGTAAAATTACACTCTGTAGAATGAAAGGTTAACGTTTAATTAAAATGTAGATATGTTATCGCCCAATTTGCGACATATTCAATAACTCAAGACTGTATCATTCGTGTTTGCAGATTGTACACTCGCCAATCCCAACCTGCCACTTTCCATTGGCGATCGTCACCTGTTACGTTGTACGTCAATCACGTCAAATAAAGGCGAGACACTGCAATTTTTCATTTACAATGTACTAAACGTTGTGTCCTATAAGGCAATGCTGATTAATGTTCGATTATCAACAAAAACTAAATAAGTTCCTAATACACAAATCCCATGAGATCACTGTTGACATCATATCTGATTAAATCATTTCCTTTTATATTATTCCTTCGACAGGGAATTTATAATTAAATAATCTCCAATTATACTATGCTAACAACAGCTATGTCACAATCACTTGGCAGATGACTTCTGTTCTGACTAAGTTGTAGTGCGCCGGTGCTACGTAGCTACATAATTATCAGCTGTCTCTGTGAAATGACAAATGGATTGTCGATATTGAACAATGCTGGGTTTTACGCACGATTAGCTTCATAATGTTGTAGCTCGCGAGCCCAATACACATTTCTGAAGCAACGAGTTCGTATTCATTATATGGGTTCATAATTCACATCAATGATTTGGTATTTATTAAAGCGGTCATAACTAACATGTCGACATATTTAATGTAATACAACCGTAATTTACCCGCGCGGTTTGAATTAATTTTAATTAATTGTTCGTCGCACGAATGTAACGGTGCAAAACCGGTTTTAATTCCACTGTTCGTCACAACAAACAGGACAGCTTATGTCACCATAGACAGCATGCTATCAATAGCAATTACCCATGTAACATATACATATACATTTTGCGTAACAGTAATAACAATTAATATCTGAGCGACATACAAACATAAATATGTAACATAGTACAAAGACGATGTCTCAATGCCGGTTTTGCGAAGCGTTCGTGCCGTTACATGGATTTAATTCAGACGTTTGTCTAAAGTTACGCAGCTCGGAACAATTGTAGACAACACGAAGAGCGAACAGTTGTACGTAACTACAAACTAAGGGTATATATTGTGAACTGAGAACCTTAACATGAAGGTTCGGAATGTACGAACGCTTCGTGGAACAGGTCACAGTTATGTTATTTTCGCCACCTTCCTCGAATGTTCCTCAACATACAATGTTTCTTTAATGATGCTCTTGTCATGGCGTATAAATAATGATGTATCACGTGTATATATTAAAGTTCTAGATGTAACAAATTGAGTCACCTGTTTAAATAATATTAAAGCTGATACCCTCGCGAATCCGGTTCATTTATGTCTAAATGTGTCGTGAGTGACTAGTTTAAGTAATGTGTCGTGAGTGACTAGTTTAAGTAATGTGTCGTGAGTGACTAGTTTAAGTAATGTGTCGTGAGTGACTAGTTTAAGTAATGTGTCGTGAGTGACTAGTTTAAGTAATGTGTCGTGAGTGACTGGTTTAAGTAATGTGTCGTGAGTGACTAGTTTAAGTAATGTGTCGTGAGTGACTAGTTTAAGTAATGTGTCGTGAGTGACTAGTTTAAGTAATGTGTCGTGAGTGACTAGTTTAAGTAATGTGTCGTGAGTGACTAGTTTAAGTAATGTGCGCTGTCTGTTTAATAAAAATGCCTATTTTGTGTATTTTTCGAATGAATTGACTTTAGTCTTAGGTAAGGATCAAGCTAGAGGATTTCCAAACTAGTAAGCATAGTGCGAATCAATGCTGGTCATGGGCGTGACCTCCATCCTCTCGCCGACTACATGACAAAGTTGCGAATTTTCACCAAGGAAGAGCATTATTATTATTATTATTATACATTTGTCAGTAGTTACAGTTACACAAACGAGCTAGCATGTTGCAGTGGATACTATGTAGGTTTGGTTTTCGCAAAATTCATTTGAAATGAGACTAGCAAAAAAGTCAATTAAAAAACGTTGATTAGGCACCTTAAAAGTTATAGATATAATAAATTAACTCACTTGATCCTGCAGTCACAACAGCGTTACAGGAAGTACTTTTGAAAATAAAACCTGATTTAAAATAGTCCAGTTTTGAGGTATTAATACGATATTATGTGAATGGTGTGCTCTATGTGTGCATACTTCAAGGCGTGTCTCTTTCCAAATTCCCCACCATTGTCACATCTTAAATTTGATTTGCAGATTCTGCACATCTTTATTTCGTTAAATGGATATTTTTGTGTTGAAAATGTGTGTCTAGAAACAAGTAGTACACAACAGAGTGGTATACACGACTGGTTGGCTGGGCAAAGCTGTTTTTGTTCACAACTTGTTACGCCATTTCAACGGTGCACTCGAGCGTGCGTAACTTCGTTTGAAGCAAAAACGAATGGTATTGTGTTTCTAGACATTTCCAATTCAAACACTATCCACAATTGTTTAATATTGAGAGAATGTTTGACAAACATCAGGAGTGTACCGAATGAAATAAAGATGTAATGTGCACAAACAATATTATACATTGGTGATGATATGTAGATTGAGACGGGCGTCAATGATGTCAATACTGCGAGTATTAGTATTGTCGTAAGGACGAGTCCATCTCCAAAAAGCAAAGGTACAGTGATGGTGCTCATTGGCAGGACGGGTATTATTAATAAACCAATGGTATATGTATAGTGATTTCTTCCGTATTGTGTCTTCTGTCGTCATTGCTTCGAATAGATGCTGTTCTCTTGTGACAGTCAATGTGGATACAATTCCTAGCATATCACATGTGGGTAATATTAATGTTATTGTTTTGTGGGGATACATATAAAGACGAACGTATACTAGTACTAGCGCTAATCATGTTGTCCACACATATGTGCGATTGTGTAACTTTAATTTTAATGTATTACTTTCTTGGTTCTGCGTTAATTTAATTGCAATTAAGCAGTGTTACTGTTATTATGTGGAATTCAAATTTGCCTCGTGATTGATTGCCAGCTACCAGCTAAATACGGATTAATTAGAGTATTTGAGTAGTAACAATTCAAGGCACGACATGGTCTTTAATGACTAACAAGGTGATATACATGGGTAGGGCTGGTTCCGTATTGCCCTAAAACGACTTTGGTTTTGAGAAAGATCCACCTCTAATATCGTGCATTCATCTCGTTTTATATTCAGCGCATGTCCATATAGATTCATAGTTCATAACATATAAGTCTGTGTAATGTTGATACATGTAATCAGGGTTTATAAGGCATAGCGTACGAGTAAATTGTCTGAGTGAAATCCCGCTCTGTCCTTGTGAGATTTACATATAATATTTACTGACTAAACAAAATTAAGAGGACAATCAGCTTTTGTCCGTATGACATACTGTACTGCCCATACGAGCTGGATATGAAATAACACTGAACACAGTGAAGCCCTTGGGAGTTCTTCTCTGTACAGTCATGACGCGAATAAACAAACACTGGCATTATAAGTACTGCTACCTGCTGTATGGCATTGATAGTTATTCATAGCTAGATCTGCCAATTTTTTTCTTTTGTAACCATTACCCACATCACCAGATACACACAATACACATAGCGCTCCTTAGCGCTTTCCTAGACACCGCTACCTACATCAATCAGGGATGGAGGTGGCGAGAATAAAATGTGACATTGTGTGTTGTACAAAAAGGTAAATCATCAGATACCCGAAAAATGTAACGACGGCCTCCAAACAGGTAGATATGCATCGGCTAATTGTAGAAGGGGATGACATAATTGATGAAGGACAAGATTCACAATGTGGGGGGCTGGTACACTCTTTTGGTGGGGGGGGGGCATTTCCCAAATGGGTGAAAGCCGAAGATCAAGACACACGGTATTGGTGTAACCCCATATTTTGACGTTTATTCAACTATGTTTGAACATAAACACTCATAAACGGTTATTGTCGAGGAAGTCAAACAAATAGACACATAAGAACATATATCGTTTGATGACTAACATCACAATACAGCGTACAACGACAAAATAGACATATAAGAACATATATCGTTTGATGACTAACATCAAAATACAGCGTACAACGACAAAATGTGTCAATTTAAACATATAATTAATACGCCATATATCGGCACTAATATACTTTTATCTAGATTTAACAAGATTGTCATCAAAGGCAAAGGATCAGGTGGCAAGTGGAAAAGGAAGCAATTGGCTTATCGAAAGTCCAAAATTTTTAATCTATGTGTAATCCGCCCTGTTCTATAAAAATATTAAAACAACGAAGTTGTGTTCCTAAATTGACTGAATTAAACTGACGGTATTCTGAAAATTAAAACAACAATTTTAACATGATTGTTTATGTTGAGGGTGATGGCGCCCATTCGGTGTTCTAACGGCCACTCGCTGCAAAGAGGAAACCAACCAGTGTGCAAGTATTGTTCAGTTTGTGATACGTGCATGACAATTGGTACAATGACTCATCACGGGATACAGAAAATCTATTTTTTGAGACCTGGATGTTTGTTTTCCTAGGTGTTCTTAAATTAAAACAACTATTTCGTATATTTAAATTATATTACTATCACAGCAAAGAGGAAACCAACCAGTGTGCAAGATCAAGAGAAATGTGCAAGATTCGGCTAAGATTGCTACGTTTGTGATACATGCATGACAGTTAGCACAATGCTACATCAAGATTGTTCAGTTCGTGATATGTGATAGTTGGCACATGATACATCAAGATTGTTCAGTTCGTGGTATATGTTAGTTGGCACAATGATACATCAAAACTGTTCAGTTCGTGATATATGATAGTTGGCACAATGATACATCAAGCGGTACTGAACATTTTCAAATTTGCAGGCATTTTCAGCAAGCACCTGCATAGGCACCAATAAAATGCGGAAACTATATATATATAAACTAAGTAACATTAATTAATAATCATCGCTAACCACACTAGCTATAACATCTCGAGCTGACTCCTGACATCGTATGAACCATACAGCCAGGATATAACCTCTCGAGCTGCCTCCTGACATCGTATGAACCATACAGCCAGTATGTAACCTCTCGAGCTAACTCCTGACATCCTATGAAACATACAGCCAGGATATAACCTATCGAGCTGCCTCCTGACATCGTATGAACCATACAGCCAGGATATAACCTCTCGAGCTGCCTCCTGACATCGTATGAAACATACAGCCAGGATATACCCTCTCGAGCTGCCTCCTGACATCGTATGAAACATACATCCAGGATGTAACCTCTCGAGCTGACTCCTGACATCCTATGAAACATACAGCCAGGATGCACGTGTGGTAAATACCACACGTATGTACAACAGTGTGTTTACTGTTGCTTCATTTAGGCAATGGGTTTACCGTTAGCCATCAGTCAGTGGAGATACTTAGAAAGCACATTTCCTCCCTGTCAGCGAAGTTCCTTTGTAAAATAATGTATTTCTTCCTATGTGCGCGAATGTAGGTCCTACACTATCATTAATGTAGATCCGAACCAGCGATACACTATATGTTACTTCGCACCAGTACACACAGCGATACACCACCTGCTACTACGCACCAGTACACCAGCTCGAAATTACTCTAGTCATGTCCCGTGTGACTAATACAGAGTCAAGGGCTGCATTACAAAAAGAATAACGAACAACCAAAACCTCAACGTAATGTTCACGTACCAGTTGAACACTGCCGTGTCAGGCAAAGCACGAAACACATTTTTGACAATTTCCCTGAACTACAATCCATTTCCCATAACATTGTAACTAATTCTGGTGCGCAAGGCATCGCATGCATGGAAAAGCCGAACTTCATATGTTAAATAGCACATATAATTCAAACTTGACACATCATATTAGATGATATATGATTTATAATTGGTGAGGTTTTCAGTTTTTCATAAAAGTGAAGCATTGAGGCTTGAAAGGAAACCATTTAGGGTAACTTGGGATAAAATGTAAAGTATAAAAAGGGGAAATTAGGATAAAATGTAAAGTATAAAGAGGGTAAGTTAGGATAAAATGTAAAGTATAAAGAGGGTAAGTTAGGATAAAATGTAAAGTATAAGGAGAAACAAATAGTATACAGATTTACTTTTACTGGTTAAACAGAGCAGCCAAGTTGTGTCGAGAGATATGCCTGAGATCATTGGCGGAGTCAAACGCTGAATAGATTTGTCTAGTTTCTCAAAAGTACACCAGGTGGCAGCACTTCTAGTCATTACAATGTCTAAAGGGGACAGAACTTCATACATTGGAAAGCATTAACAAATTGACACATCTTTCATTGTGTTTTCATCATATAACAGCGATATATATGTGTGTGTGTGTGTGTGCGTGTGTGTGTGTTTGTGTGTGTGTGTTTTCGTGCGTGCGTGCATGCGTGCGTGCGTGCGTGCGTGCGTACGTGTTTGTTTGTGTGTGTCTTTCTACGTTCCTTCGCCTCCTTGCACCAGCGGTCTCTGACCTACCAATTGGCGGTGTATTAAAATACCACAAAAACAGTTATTGTGAGTATTTACTATAACGCTGGCGGACAAAGAAGGAAACAATAGCCGAATTGTGGCAGCAACTCGATCCCCAAATGGCATAACCGTCACACCACCGTCTCTGTCTCTATTTTTATACGCCAACTTTGGGGGCAGTCTGGCAGCATCTCCTCCCAGGCGCCGACACCCACTCGCCTCATTATATGTTAAATCGTCTCATTGGACTAGTCGCCTCTGATCTACCCATTGGCGATGATAAACATGCGCTGATACATTCACTCACAATGCACAATCTTCTCATTGGACTAGTCGCCTCTGATCTACCCATTGGCGATGATAAACTTGCACTGATACATTGATTCACAACGTACAATCGTCTCATTGGACTAGTCGCCTCTGATCTACCCATTGGCGATGATAAACATGCACTGATACATTTACTCACAAAGCACAATCTTCTCATTGGACTAGTCGCCTCTGATCTACCCATTGGCGATGATAAACATGCACTGATACATTCACTCACAACGCACAATCGTCTCATTGGACTAGTCGCCTCTGATCTACCCATTGGCGATGATAAACATGCACTGATACATTCACTCACAATGCACAATCGTCTCATTGGACTAGTCGCCTCTGATCTACCCATTGGCGATGATAAATATGCACTGATACATTCACTCACAACGCACAATCGTCTCATTGGACTAGTCGCCTCTGATCTACCCATTGGCGATGATAAACATGCACTAATACATTCACTCACAACGCACAATCGTCTCATTGGACTAGTCGCCTCTGATCTACCCATTGGCGATGATAAACATGCACTGATACATTCACTCACAACGCACAATCGTCTCATTGGACTAGTCGCCTCTGATCTACCCATTGGCGATGATAAACATGCACTGATACATTCACTCACAACGCACAATCGTCTCATTGGACTAGTCGCCTCTGATCTACCCATTGGCGATGATAAACATGCACTGATACATTCACTCACAACGCACAATCGTCTCATTGGACTAGTCGCCTCTGATCTACCCATTGGCGATGATAAACATGCACTGATACATTCAATCACAACGCACAATCGTCTCATTGGTCTAGTCGCCTCTGATCTACCCATTGGCGATGATAAACATGCACTGATACATCCACTCACAACGCACAATCGTCTCATTGGACTAGTCGCCTCTGATCTACCCATTGGCGATGATAAACATGCACTGATACATTCACTCACAACGCACAATCGTCTCATTGGACTAGTCGCCTCTGATCTACCCATTGGCGATGATAAACATGCACTGATACATTCACTCACAATGCACAATCGTCTCATTGGACTAGTCGCCTCTGATCTACCCATTGGCGATGATAAACATGAACTGATACATTCACTCACAACGCACAATCGTCTCATTGGACTAGTCGCCTCTGATCTACCCATTGGCGATGATAAACATGCACTGATACATTCACTCACAACGCACAATCGTCTCATTGGACTAGTCGCCTCCGATCTACCCATTGGCGATGATAAACATGCACTGATACATTCACTCACAACGCACAATCGTTTCATTGGACTAGTCGCCTCCGATCTACCCATTGGCGATGATAAACATGCACTGATACATTCACTCACAATGCACAATCGTATAATTGGACTAGTCGCCTCTGATCTACCCATTGGCGATGATAAACATGCACTGATACATTCACTCACAACGCACAATCGTCTCATTGGACTAGTCGCCTCTGATCTACCCATTGGCGATGATAAACATGCACTGATACATTCACTCACAACGCACAATCGTCTCATTGGACTAGTCGCCTCTGATCTACCCATTGGCGATTATAAACATGCACTGATACATTCACTCACAACGCACAATCGTCTCATTGGTCTAGTCGCCTCTGATCTACCCATTGGCGATGATAAACATGAACTGATAAATTCACTCGCAACGCACAATCGTCGCTATCACCGGGACTTGTTGTGTGGGTAATGGCGGATGGAGCGTAAATGTAGTATCTTGTCAATAATAAATTCGTCCACTGTGTCCGTCTATGTCCGACCGGTATAAAATAACTCTAAATAATTACCTTTGTGGTCATTCGATGAGTGAATTTTTTTCCAAGTATTCTCACATCGGGTGAGTTGTTAAAGTTAATGTTCCTTTACTACATCATTAGACTGAAACAGTGGGCGAACTGACAGCTGCGCAAACAGTGGGCGAACTGACAGCTGCGCAAACAGTGGGCGAACTGACAGCTGCGCAAACAGTGGACGAACTGACAGCTGCGCAAACAGTGGACGAACAGACAGCTGCGCAAACAGTGGGCGAACTGACAGCTGCGCAAACAGTGGGCGAACTGACAGCTGCGCAAACAGTGGGCGAACTGACAGCTGCGCAAACAGTGGACGAACTGACAGCTGCGCAAACAGTGGTCGAACTGACAGCTGCGCAAACAGTGGACGAACTGACAGCTGCGCAAACAGTGGGCGAACTGACAGCTGCGCAAACAGTGGGCGAACTGACAGCTGCGCAAACAGTGGGCGAACTGACAGCTGCGCAAACGAAGAGTGTCTCATGTCAATTAATATAAGATTATATTTAGATTATGACACATTAAAACACTGAGTTAATTATACTAGAACATATGTTAAGCGAGGAACCTAATAGTAACACTGAAGAGAACATATATTGTGTCCGAATTGAGTGTTTGCCACTCTCTAGATGGCGTAACCGTGACCCCACCATCAATATATTAGTACACTAACTTTGGAGCCAGTCTGACAGTATTTCCTCCCAAGCGCCGACATTCACTCGACTCTTTTTATGACCCTTCGCCTCCTTACACCAGTTGTGAGGTTGTGTTGAATAACATACATCATGTGTGTTAATGTAGCACCAATGTGCTGTGAAATGTTGAAGAAAATCAAATCGTGGGACACATTTTACATAAATACTAAGAAACGTTATAATGGCAGCCTACTTGAAACTCAAATGTGGTAAAACCACTTTTGCTACATGGACTGGTATAAGCTAGTATGATTAATATTATGCTAACTAGAAGGATGTTTGTTTATTTTCAGTAGCTAATCAGACATAATCCGTTAATTATTGATTGAATGACATCTCCCACAGGTTGATAACTGGTATAAGCTAGTATGATTAATATTATGCTAACTAGAAGGATGTTTGTTTATTTTCAGTAGCTAATCAGACATAATCCGTTAATTATTGATTGAATGACATCTCCCACAGGTTGATAACTTTTCTTAACGGATTTGACACACCAAGTCACCATACAACTTTGTTTTGACTTTTAAATGCCTCCCACAAGTATTACATTTTATAAAACTAGCACCAGTTTGAACTCTTGTGTCAACATTTACAACAATCCCAATGGTGTCTTTCAAATGACGTAACGATGCCTGTCGTGTGGTGTCGTTCACGGCCGAATGGATATGTCGTCTTTAAATTGTTCTCGTGTAGTTGAAACACACATGTGCCAGTCATATATGACACTAGTAGCACCGGATTCCAACGATCATAACCGCATAACTAGTAAATTAACTACCGAGTAACTACACGGTTAAACATAGTTTGATCACGGGGACAACATTAGATTTAACAAGATTGAACAACATTGCCATTCAAAACTACACGTTCCAGGTGGAAAGTAGACTACGAAGCCATTGGTTTATCGAGAGTCCTACAATTTTCTCATTTATGTCCTTATCAATCAATATGTCTCAATATCATTCATATTGGCATTAGTTTGGCAGTTTGTTCCATTATTTTATGTGATAACAAGTACTTTCCTATAAATATCCTTATAACCATACACTATTTTAAGCACTTCTATTTGATCTCCTCTTAGTCTCCTTGTCTCTAATGTTTTCAAACCACATTCTAATCAGCGGCTTTCACAACAAAGGTCTCTCAGCTCTGGAATAATTTTAGTTGTATTAAAAACATGTTGGCCATATAATCGTAACCTCACGAAATTTTCTCCATATCTCAAATGGGCAATTGTGAGAGAATCCACGGCCCCTTTCACAAAAATAAAACCATTAATACAGGGTGCGCTTGACTCAGTGTGTGTATTGACAGAACCAATATCACTGGGGCATATGTTAACACATATATGGAGATTCTAGTATGTAACACTATACAAATCAACATCATTAAACAAGATTGCGAATAGCATTACTCAGCTAAGCTGTATTTTTATAGCTATAAATATATGCCATTTTACATGATGATAATAGACAACAAATTCCATTCATGCGCATCTCTAGTGGAAAACAATATTGTTGTTTGATCTGGATCACCGACTGATTTAGATATGTCACTGACTGGCAAATGTGCATTGATCAACGATTCACACCTTCATGATTGGCCAAATATTGGTCAGGCCCAGGCTTCTCTGACCTTACCTCTTCCCACGGCCTTAAAATTTGACAGAATGGCTAAAAAAATCATACAAAATCGGAAATTTCCCAAAACCCCATTTCCTAAACCCTGAGGCCGGTCTGTCATGTTAACGTTTTGTCTGACTATAAGAAAACTAGACGGTCAAAAATTATGAAATAAAATCACACCAACCGACATCAAATCATTGATATTTTGTACAAGTTACTTCAAAATCATTTACGTGCAGCTTTCTTAATCATTTCGGAAACGCGCCGACCTTCAAAATTGGCATTTTTGCTAAATATTAACACACCCGCTTGCTTACTGCAACATTTCACAGCCGAAGGTGCAACATTTCGAACTGTTCTACCTTGCTGGCTGGAAGTAGTTACCTCATGCCAAATCAAATCACTGAAATCTGCCAAAGCGCGCATTTTTAGGCACTACATACGTAAGTCTAACTGTGGCCTGAAAGTAGTTATAGTGCTGATCTCAATTCTCAAGGACGGCCTCCATGTACGATGGAGACAACGAGACCGGTGTGAGGGTGTGGGTAAAGAGGCATAATATCGCTCAGAGACCATGAGCGCCCCCTGCCGATTGTGTTCTACACGAGGGGCATCATCAGCATCCCTAGCGACTAAAGGACTGGTCAAGGAGTGGTCAAAGAGTATTGTATTAAGGTCAGAGGTCATCCTCCTGGGTAAGGAGCGGCGGCGGCGGTGGCGGCTGCGAGGGTGAGGGGGTGACAGCTCGTTCATTAACAGGGTCATTAACAGGGATCAAAGGGCCTAACGAGGAAATGAGAAACGAACACAACACGGCATCGTACTTTTATTGAACAACACAAGTATGATGATGCAACAAAGGTAGCGTGTAATATCCCTACGACTACAACTATGACGAGTGCGATGATGACGTGAATTGCGACTGTTGACCACTACGCCAGAGGTCGTGAGCTTAGGGGTGTATCCACCGGCCAAACACCGCCGATGTTTGTGCTGCATTGACAATGTCACGTGGTGGCAGTCTAACATATCATAATATATATATATATATATATATATATGTTTTTTAAAGTTATACAAGACCACCAAACTGAGAAGAGCCATCATCTTTATGCACTGGCCGAGTGTGCTATTTGTATACAGCCAGACATCACACATCATTTGTTAAGAGGGATCAACAGGCTTGACGATAACGAGAAAGGAACAAAATACGGTATTGTACGAGTGAACACGTATTTTATTGCCAGAACTTCCCATTATTTTTACTGCCATTAAAACTATTTTAAAAAGCCCTGGAATGGTAGTCGACGTACAGACAGCGACTGATAGGAGGCGGTTTTTTAACAGTAGACGTACTTTTTATGACTAGGCCATGCGTTCATGCCAGACCGCTTGTCGGATTGACCCAGCGACCTGCAGCAAGCAAGTGGTGCAGTTTTTATCGGTACGCTATACGTTAAAGTTGGTCACAAGACGTATATGTAAGCGGTGTAGTCACCATGTATTTATTAGTATAACATTACAAAGCAACCTATCAATGACGCTAAATTTAAAAGGTAAGTGAATATATACTACAATAAAGTGAAAATACTGATAACATTGCACATTTTAAATGATAAGGCGATGACGGCACTATTAAAAATAACTGGCGGTTAGGAGTCAACCGTTCTACGCGGACATGTCGAGACACGTTCGAGTGGAGACAGCGTCGGTAGGCAGCCCTGTTAGTGATGGAAGGCAACAACGTGACTGGTGCACAGAGCGGGTATAAATAGGTGTTGGTTACTGTACAATTAACTGTAATAATCACCATAAACCTAACTATACACTTACCATTAATTCTCCTCATATCCGTAACTGTAATTCTCAATATTCCCTTAACTGTAATTATCACCATACCTCTAACAGTTCCTTTAATTGTAAGTCTCACCACACCCCTAATGTACCCTTAACTTTAATTCTCACCATACCTGCAACTGCATGTTTAGCTGTATTTCTCAGTACACAGCTAGATTATATATTCACTGCACCCACAGTTTTAATACATAGTTATTACACCATCAGTACACGTTTCTCATTGTCTCAGCATACATTTGTATAATTTATGACACTGTCTCCAGCCTTCCTTGCTATTTCTCACTGTCTCAGCAAATATCCATGTACTGTATGACTCTGCCTCCAGCCTGCCTTGCTGTTTCTCATCATATAAGCATACATGTGTGTATTGTATGACACTGTCTCCAGCCTGCCTTCCAATTCCCCCATCTAAACATACATTTATTTATTTTAAGACATTTATTTATTTTAAGCCTTGCTGTTTTTCACCATCTCAGCATATATTTCTGTACTTAATGATGACACTGTCTCTAGCCTGCTTTGCTGTTTCTCACCATCTCAACATATTTTTTTTTACTTTATGACTCTGCCTCCAGCCTGCCTTTTTGTTTATATTCGTCTCAGCATACATTTCTATACTTTATGACTCTGACTCCAGCCTGTTTTCCTATTCCCCCATCTCAGCATACATATATTTATTTTCTGACACTGTCTACAACCTGTTTTGCTATTTCTCACCATCTCAGCATGCATTCCTTTACTTTATGACACTGTCTTTACCTTACCTTGCAGTATCTCACCGTCTCAGCATACATTTATGTACTTTATGACTCTGCCTCCAGCCTGCCTTGCTGTTTCTCACCATATAAACATGCATTTGTATATTTTATGACACTGTGTCCAGCCTACCTTCCAATTCCCCCATCTCAGCCCAGTGCGTAGATATAATACATAGTCACTACAACTCTAATACATTTAGAATACATAGTTACTGCTAGAATGCATGGCAACTACACCCTCAGTACACATTTAGAATACATATTCACTACACTCTGAGTACAATACACTCTCAGTAAACGTATCAGTACACAGTTAGAATACACAATATTCAGAGCATCTCCAGTACGCAGCTGTAATACATAGTCACTACAAATACAGTATACAGTTAGAATACGTAGTTACTGCTAGAATACATGGTCACTATACCATCAGTACACATCTAGAATATATAGTCACTACACTCTCAGTACAGAGCTCAGTACACACGTAGAATACTTGGTTACTACACCTTCAATACACAACTGGAATATACAGTCACAGTATCCACAGCATACAGCTAGAATACATAGTCACTGTACCCATGATACACTGCTGGAATACATAGTAACTGTACCCCCTCTTAATTGTATATCTCACTGTAACCTTAAATGTAACCTGAACAGTAATTCTCACAATACTACTAACTGTAATTCTCAAAATATTCCTAACTGTACCCATCATCTAGCAGTGGTCACCTAGCAGTGGTCAAGGTTCTTTTTAAGGTGTGGTCATCTAATCAGAGGGGCCACCACCACCACCATCACCACCACCACCACCACCACCACCACTCCCGGTACACAGTCAGAATACATGGTCACTACACCCTCAGTACACATCTAGAATACATAGTCATTACATCCTGAGTACATAGCTAGAAAGCAAAACAGTCAATGTATAATATAATACAGAGTGTCATAAAGTACATAAATATATGCTGATACGGAGAGAAACAGCAAGGCAGGCTGGAGACAAAGTCATAAAGTATAGAAATGTGTGCTCAGACGGTGAGAAATAGAAAGACAGGTTGGAGACAGTGTCATAAAGTACATAAATGTATACTGAGACGATGAGAAACAGCAAGGCAGGCTGAAGACAGTGTCATAAATTAAATAAATGTATGCTGAGATTGTGAAAAACGCAAGGCAGGCTGGAGACAGTGTAATAAAGTACATAAATATTTGCTGATACAGAGAGAAATAGCAAAGAAGGCTGGAGACAGTGTCATAAATTATACAAATGTATGCTAAGACAGTGAGAAACATATACTGAGCATGTAATTAATATATATTAAAACTGTGTAGTGTTGGTGCAGTGAATACATAATCTAGCTGTGTACTGAGAAATACAGCTAAAATGCAGTTGTAGGTATGGCGAGAATTAGAGTTACGGATACATTAGAGGTGTGGTGAGATTTACAGTTAAAGGAATTGTTAGAGGTAAGGTGATAATTATTGTTAAGGGAATGTTGAGAATTACATTTACAGATATGGCGAGAATTAATGGTAAGTGTATAGTTAGGTGTATGGTGATAATTACAGTAATTAAAGTTCACAGTAAACCACTCCTATTTATACCCGCTCTGTGCATCAGTCACGTTGTTGCCCTCCACCACTAACAGGGATGCCTGCCGACGTTGTCTCCACTCGTCATCGTCGGATGTTATTTAACCACCACGTCGTCGGGTGTTATTTAACCACCACGTCGTCGGGTGTTATTTAACCACCACGTCGTCGGGTGTTATTTAACCACCACGTCGTCGGGTGTTATTTAACCGCCACGTCGTCGGGTGTTATTTAACCACCACGTCGTCGGGTGTTATTTAACCACCACGTCGTCGGGTGTTATTTAACCACCACGTCGTCGGGTGTTATTTAACCGCCACGTCGTCGGGTGTTATTTAACCACCACGTCGTCGGGTGTTATTTAACCACCACGTCGTCGGGTGTTATTTAACCACCACGTCGTCGGGTGTTATTTAACCACCACGTCGTCGGGTGTTATTTAACCACAACGTCGTCGGGTGTTATTTAACCACCACGTCGTCGGGTGTTATTTAACCACCACGTCGTCGGGTGTTATTTAACCACCACGTCGTCGGGTGTTATTTAATCACCACGGGGTCCGGTGTTATATAATCACTACGTCGTCGGGTGTTATTTAATCGCAAGGTCATGGTAATAGTCAACTACAGAGCTTTCATCCAGTGGATAGTTAAGTTCGTACTTCCTGCTTTGCTCCACATAACCAATGTGATAACGCTCGAGACATGCTGACGATATAGCAGTCAAACGCTACTTGGTTCAAAAGGTAAAATGACCTTACGGGTCCTTAAGAATTAACACATTGAATTCTGAATGTTCAATTGGTTTACTCCAAAAAGCCCTTTTTTTGGCATCGCGTGAGTTTTTCCACGACATGTTACACAGTTAGCCTCTGGGTGGAATATCTTCTTTCCTTTCCTTGATGCTGAACTTAGGTAGAAGGGGCCTACTAAGTTTCAAACAAAACACTAATCTTGTTGTGTTTCTAGGCACCAACGCAGATACAATATACCGTAGCCACAAATTGATCTCGTTGGGCGGTTTCGCGGTGGTGTTTACACGACGAATTATTGAACTACAATATCGCGCGACATCGCGTCGGCCATGTAAGCCGAGAGAGTGCGTAACGCTACACTCCGTCGGTTCTCGTACGCGATGTTTTTGGTGACTTACATAATTATTTTACGGATAATTGATTATGTAACATGTGTTGCAAACAAGAACAAAACAAACACCGTGCACATATTTGTTAATCATATAGTTTTTAATCGATCAACAAATTATGGAATGTTGGCGTATGTGTAGTCATAAAAAATAATGAGTTCCAAAATGTCACGTCATAAACTGAGAGACACAACAACATGTTACACACTGGCATACATATTGACGGTAAGCGGTAAGGGGCATTGGATATTGACAGGTATCAGCATTTTATCTACCTTAGTTATATTTGCAATGATCTTCAGAACCACCCTACACACACACACACACACATATATATATATATATATATATATATATATATATATATATATATATATATATAAATATATATATATATATATATATATATATATATATATATATATATATATATATATATATATATATATATATATATATATATATATATATCAATGAAGTAGTCCACAGCATCTTTACATACAGGCGTTGAGTGGTGGAAAGATGTGTTTGTTCCAACGAGACTCATAGTGATGGCGTCCGTACTGGCATCAGTTGGCAATTTGTGCTGCGTGGACTACTTCATTGATATATATATATATATATATATATATATATATATATATATATATATATATATATATATATATATATATATATATATATATATATATATATATATATATATCAATGAAGTAGTCCACAGCATCTTTACATACAGGCGTTGAGTGGTGGAAAGATGTGTTTGTTCCAACGAGACTCATAGTGATGGCGTCCGTACTGGCATCAGTTGGCAATTTGTGCTGCGTTCCAATGCACTAATGTCTAACGTGAATACGAGTTCACGACACGACGTATATAGTAGTTACCAGTTATTCGAAAGCTACAATGGAGCCCGAGTAGGCTACTTGTAAATATTACTCTGTTTGTCTATCATGAACTCGTGTTCACAGTAAACAAAAGATTATCATGCGTGGTCTCTACGAAGCGGTCTCTCACACTGGGTTCACCGCGCTACCATGATGATGTGATGCACGTTAGTGTCCTCTTCTCTGGAAGGTCTGGTGTTGTGTTTTACAGCAACTGGAAAGTACGCAACACTTATACCATTGCCTTTCATTGATTGTGAATGAGAAACAACTATAGTTTTAGGTGAGGTTCAAACAGGATCGGCATTAAATAGCAAGTGCTCATTCCCTTCATTTTAAAATTAATTGCATTGTATACGTTCATGGTAAAACACCCTGCTATAACACATTTGCCAGGTTCACGGTCCTATTTGGGATTTTTATTTCTTGTCCTCCTCGTCACGTATATCAGGAGAGCGGTAACTAATCGAAAGGTTAAAGTTACGTTTTTGATGGCAGTATACCAACAAGTTATATCATAGCAAACAGCATACATACATACATACATACATACATACATACATACATACATACATACATGCATACACACACGCACGTACGCACGCACGCACGCACACACATACATACACACACTCATTGCACACATATAAACAAAACACATGTGCACTTATAAACAAAACACAAAGTAATCCACAAAAAACACGTATAATACACACTTTGGGCGCCAGCTCCTGTCCTTATAACAGCTATTAGAGAACCACCACAAACAGACCGCACCCACGACCAAAACGAGGAGCCCGATGTAAAGACAAACGTTCTATGTCAAAATATTAAAAATGCATGAATTCGTACAACATACAAAATGTTGATGTCTGTTTCACTAAGTAAATCCAACTATTAAGTTGATTTGGGCGACTCAGTTACATAGAGTAACGCTTGCAGTTAACACAATTCAATTCGTCGAGGTTGGAATAAAACGAATGCTGAGGATCAGTACATGTCTGGTCTTACATCAGTTGCTATGCTTTTGTTCCATTCATTTATCACCGTCTATGTGAACAAAATCTTTATCGTGTCCTATGTACACTGTTCCTTAAAGGGAAAAAATCATGTTTTTTGGATGTGCCTATAAGCTTTACTAAGGTATAACCATTTGCAACAAAATAAAAAATACCATGCCAGTGGTTTACTGAACACAGAGCTGTCACGTCACGGGTGTCAAAACCTAGCACAATTCGCTCGCCAAATAAAAATATATTTGCATATTCCTATTCCAATATTTGCCAAGGCGATGTTGTTTGAGACTTGGCGTTGGTTCAGTGTATGCCGGCCTCACGTAATACATCACGCTAAATCTAGGCTAGACGACTTTCATAGAACTGCGCATGCGCTTATCTTTTGAAGCAGTAATCCCGCATTGCTCTAAAATGTCGGCACCAAATGTTATTCCCAAGTCCTTTTCTTTCCAAAAATTTAATACAATTTGCCATTTTTCAGACCATTTGACCTGTTTGTTTTGGTCATACTGTAATCGTTGTTAATCTGCATCACTTTTATCCATTTGGAATATGATATATCAAACAAAGTGCTAAAATGTGCAGACGACAAAAAGTATTCAGAAAGGTTCAGCGTGATGCACCTAAACAATGTAAAGTCACTGGCACTGTTTGCCTTTGTTTCCTGACGTCATCGTGTAAGCCAAGCAACGTCATCCAGACTCGCATCCAGCTTTACACATAGGGGTATTCACAATGCAGAGGGCGCCACAGGTTCACATAGGGTTCATGTTTTCAAACACTGTGTCATAAAGCATTAAGTACAAATTAATAATAATTATAATTTCATTTCATGATGTTGAAGTGTAAAGCGTTTTGAGCAGTCCCAAGGACTGGATACGGCACTATATAAGAACGTACCTTTACATTTTTACTTTCTAGAATGATGCGTCATGTTGTTGTCGTTGTTCATCAACAACACAATACCATCATATCCGTGCCGCCGAAGTGATGCTTCTAAGCTTCATCTAACGGCTTCCGGCCACGGCAACCTGCCATCCTTGCTTTCCCTCATCGCAATAGGACTTGTCCTTACATATTTTGGTTTGCTTTTAGGTCAGGTGCGAAGACTGTTGCCCACCAGCATGAAAAACCTGAGACAGGAATACGTTATTCCGATGCCTCGTAGGTATCTGAACCCATTTAAAAAACCGCTTTGTCTCTCTTCGAAAAATGTTCTTAAACAGGACGCAAACAATATTATCGTACAATGGGATCGGAACATCATCGGCATCATATCTCTTTCTGTTGAAAATGTAATGTGTTTGTGTTCGAGTCAGTACACCTGTTAGGAATTAATTTTAAAACGTTTCATAAGAAACGTGCATTTACATGTATTATTTCGTAACTGTGATCGCAGCTTTTCGAGTGGCTTAGCGAACAGCATTTGGTCTGGTATGATATTCGAGAACAAACAAAGTGTCATTAAACAGCAATTGACAAACAAAAGAACGTTACTGAACTAAAGTATGGTACTTATTGAATTGGCAACAGTCGGCGTAACTACTATATTCACAGTTACAGTTGCTACTTGCATACACGCCAAAGACGCACTGGGGACAGGCAGCTATCTCGATGACTACATACACGCCAAAGACGCACAGGGGACAGGCAGCTATCTCGATGACTAAATACACGCCAAAGACGCACTGGGGACAGGCAGCTATCTTGATGACTACATACACGCCAAAGACGCACTGGGGACATGCAGCTATCTCGATGACTAAATACACGCCAAAGACGCACTGGGGACATGCATCTATCTCAATGACTACATACACGCCAAAGACGCACTGGGGACAGGCAGCTATATCGATGACTAAATAGAAGCCAAAGACGCACTGGGGACAGGCAGCTATCTCGATGACTACATACACGCCAAAGACGCACTGTGGACAGGCAGCTATCTCGATGACTAAATAGACGCCAAAGACGCACTGGGGACAGGCAGCTATCTCGATGGCTACATACACGCCAAAGACGCACTGGGGACAGGCAGCTATCTCGATGGCTACGTACACGCCAAAGACGCACTGGGGACAGGCAGCTATCTCGATGACTACATACACGCCAAAGACGCACTGGGGACAGGCAGCTATCTCGATGACTAAATAGATGCCAAAGACGCACTGGGGACAAGCAGCTATCTCGATGACTACATACACGCCAAAGACGTTCTGGGGACATGCAGCTAACTCGATGACGTTCGATACTGAGTAACCACAGTCTTGGAGACACACTCCTTTAGCACGCGCGGACAAGCCGGGGAGAAACAGGGACGTTTTGCAGCATAGAGGTCGCGTTCTCCGAGGGACGCTGCCACACGTTGAGTCGCAAGGACCCCACTCACTCCAAGGGTAACGTTCGCAGTGCCTAAATATGTTTCCAAATGAAGGTAGCAAAATCAAGTACCTCACATCTGAAGGGAAGTTTACTCGAATCAAACTTTATTTCCAATTAGAGAACATTAGCAGTGGCCAGCTTTTGTTTCGTGAGACACCATTTTTCTTAACTGCTTGATCATAGTGTCGGTAGTATTCAGTACATTGCAATTGTGTGAAAATTTTTATATATAAATATTGCATTCTTATTTATTCCCACCAAATTTACACGTATATGTGAAATCATTAATGTTACTCACTGACGGCGTGCCTTGCCCGCAGAAAAGTAAACACTTTATAGGCAGCTTGGAGTGAACGGTCTGTGTATTGTTGGACACTAACCTTAGAAAGCTTCTCACACAATGAAAGTGATATGCTCATATCACATGGAATTTCTTATATTCTGTAATTATTCATGCGTGTAAATAAAATTTCAAAACATAAACAAACAATCGAAATTAACAACAAAACAACTCGTACTCGCTTGAATCGTCCCCAGCAGGTGTCCCCGTCCCTCTGGCCTTGAATCGTCCCCAGTAGGGTCACGCAAACGGTAAGAAGTATTACGAACGTCATGTCCTCACAGATGGTTCAGGCGAAGTCCTTTCTGAATAGAAGCATTACGTGAGCATATAGGTCAACGAACAGGACCAACAACCGTGTGTGCACAAACTCACACAGTAAATTTGCCGAGTTACGAGGACAAAGGGCAATCACTGCAAGAGCTTGTATGACTCTTTGGAAACGTCTCCAAAATGTTAATTAATTCACACTATACATGTATAACTGTAAATGTTTGTATGAGTCGATGTTGTGGTAATGAATTACTCGTAGAACTTCACTGAATACAACAATTTCACACCAACTACGCGTCGAACTTCAATGACGCGTCGCCCCATCTGTCGTTCTTAATGTAGTGTAGGTACGACCTGGAAGACGCGTTACTCTTGCGAGCGTATCGTGTTGTTTATTGTACGTACCATTCTATTTGATTGAATACAGCGGTCCCCACATGTCTGTCATAAGGTGTGTCACCTTACAACATCTGTCCCCACATGTCTGTCATAAGGTGTGTCACCTTACAACATCTCTCCCAACATGTCTGTCATAAGGTGTGTCACCTTACAAAATTTCGTCCGCTCGCTGTATCTGCTCACAAATGCGGCTATGCATAGGAAGCAAAAGACGGAGGGACTGAAAACGGCAGGTTGGTAGGTAGGTAGGTAGGTAGGTAGGTAGGTAGGTAGGTAGATAGGGAGGGCGAGAGAGAGGGAGGGAAGGACGGAGGGAAGGAGGGAGAGAAAAGGGAGAGAGGGGCGGATGGATATATGGAGGGACGGCGGGAGGGGGAAAGGGAGGGTGGGAGGGTGAGATGGGAGGGAGGGAGGGCGGGCGGGTGGGAGGAAGGGAGGGAGGGAGGGCGAGAGGGAGGAAGGGAGGGAGGGTGGGGGACGGGGAGTGCGCGGGACGGAGAGAGGGACGGAGGTGGGGAGGAAGGAGGGAGGGAAGGAGGGGGGATAGTGAGGGAGGGCGTATGGGACGGAGGGACGCAGGGTCGGAGGGAGGGAGGGAGGGAGGGAATGAGAAACGGAGGGAAGGAGGGGGACGGAGGGTCGGAGAGAGGGATGGAGGAACGGTGGGACGGAGGGAGTGCCGGAAGGAGGGACGGACGAAGGGACGGACGGAGGGAGGGGGGACGGAGGGAGGGAGGAAAGGGACGGACAAACAAACATACATTTTGTTGTATAGATTACATTGAGGGGTTTTCTACTTGTAAACAGCACAGATGTGTACATGGGTGTTTATGGTGAGCATGTTTGCTACACAGAGTCGATGTTGCAACGCAGCAACCACAACGAAGAGAAAGTCAGTTAGTGTGCATATCTAGTCGTCTAAAATTACGAGCTAAAGAATTAATGTAAATAATTTTTTTATAACACAATGCCCGAAATACCATTTAGCTAGGGGGGAAATTTTGGATCGGAAGCGACCTAATGACGTATTCTTATGTGAAAACAACCGTACACTAAATCATTGTATACCGAATCGATGTGCTGGTTGTGACGAAGCAAGCTCAGCGTCTTACATTGTTTGTGCATATTATATCTTTATTTCATTTGGTACACTCCTGATTCTGTGTCAAAGCATCTTTCAATTTCAAACAATTGTGGATAATGTTTGTATTGACAATGTGCCTAGAAAAAAAATTCGTTTTTGTTTGAAACTATGTTGCGTATGCTCAACTGCACAGTTGCAATGACGTTAGAAGTCGTAAATAGCAGTCGCGTTGCCCAGCCACCCAGTGGTCTATTCAACTCCGCAACGGTATATTTTGAATGTATAATCATGTTGTGGCTGTGGTATGATATGAGGTTTGGCTCCACTGTTGGGGTGTGTGACGTTTGTTGTATGGCGCCCCGGGATAACGCCTAGCTTATATTTTAAGACACAAACAAGCTTGTTTCACTTAACCCATGATGCCGGTTTTATGTGATATTTGCACTAGTAAATGCAGAAAGAAAAAAAACGAAATAACTGAACAACCGCTATTAATGTTTCAGGTCACTTAACGTGCAGCGACAATCCGTGTAAGAACAACGCTACTTGTGTCAACCGAGAACAACGCTATGTGTGTCAACCGAGAACAACACTACGTGTTTCAACCAAGAACAACGCTACGTGTGTCAACCAATAACAACGCTACGTGTTTCAACCAAGAACAACGCTACGTGTGTCAACCAAGAACAACGCTACGTGTATCAACCAAGAACAACGCTACGTGTTTCAACCAAGAACAATGCTACGTGTTTCAACCAAGAATAACGCTACGTGTGTCAACCAAGAACAACGCTACGTGTGTCAACCAAGAACAACGCTACGTGTGTCAACCAAGAACAACGCTACGTGTTTCAACCAAGAACAACGCTACGTGTGTCAACCAAGAACAACGCTACGTGTGTCAACCAAGAACAACGCTACGTGTTTCAACCAAGAACAACGCTACGTGTTTCAACCAAGAACAACGCTACGTGTGTCAACCGAGGTCGACGTTACGAATGTCAGTGTACGTCCGGATGGTCTGGTCCCAGTTGCACCGTCGGTACGTTAGCATGTGATAATAATGTAGGTGTGCCGAGTTAGATCATTAGGAGGAAGGAGATCCTCCTGTTGGAGATGACGCAACGGATTAATAGTACGAGGGAGGTTGGGAAAGGAGGACTCACGATGCGGAAATGGCCCATTTTATTTATTCTCCAGCCACCTTTTTTTATAGAAAACGTAGCCATGTAAAATGACAAATGTATTACACATTTCTAATAATTTTATTATGTTCACTGTTCATTGTTGTGCAGGAATGTTGGAGAGAAAAAAGAAACCGAAGAAGAAAGAAATGCAGGAAAAATGACAAAATTGGTAACAGAGCGGGATATCTCCTCCTAAGACCAGAAGACTGGGAACCTCTCATAATGTGTTTAGCAGTCAACATTTCCTGTTTGTTTTGTCGGTGGAATTCGTTGTTGTGTTCAGCTACTTAATTTTTATTAATATATCATGCACTAAAATATTACCTTAAAAAAACGAGCAATGTAACATATTCGAAAATAAAACTAAACATTAATTTACTGTAATCAAGCAGGCACGCACGTACACACACACGCACGCACACAATCTATATACGATTCACGTGGGAGCCACGTGTGTTATGGTTAAATTGTGACAAAAACCGCGCAACGCAAAAGTCGCCGTCAATATTTTAATAGTTGCGCTTCCACTAGCCATAACTCGTTTATCATACCAACAACACCACCAAGTGGTTATTACTTACCTGATGTGAATACGACCAATTGTAGTGAACGAAGCCACATCGTCCTACAGTGACGTCACTCGTCATATCACCACTGCCACAACTTGATTATCAATTCAAAATGGACAATTGACACATTTTCAATACACGCACTATTTACAATTGTATGCAGCTGAAATGGAGATTTCTTGACGCAGGATCTACCTAATGAAATAAAGTTGTGCAGTGTATGCATATCAAATATAAGTTGTGTCAGTGCAACTGGTGGGGAATTTGGAATAAGACATGTGTTGAAGTTTGCTGATCCACAGCATATCATTCACATCATATCGTCGTTTGAATACATCTAAATTGGATTATGTTAAATGCATGTATTTTTTTATCATACTGTGGAAATGTATCGCCCACGTCAAAGCCGGTTTTATTTTCAGAAGTACCAGCGACCACTGCAGGATCAGGTGACTCAATTTATTACATGTAGAACTTTGATATGTACAACATATGCATCGCTATCTACACGCCGTAGCACAACCTCCATTAAAGCGAAACAGAAGTCATGGTTTTGGGGCGATGCTCCTAAAAGATATAATAAAAACAAACCATGTGGAACTAAATCAAGAATATCGTGCCACTAGTTTACTCAGAATGTGTTCTAAAAGTAGGAGATTCCAGTCATTTCTCCAGTTGATTAAGCGCTGTTAGCCACCGACGCCGATAAGCAGATGCGCAGTTCTACGAAAATCGTGTAACCTAAGAGTCTTGTGACGTATTTCGGAAGGCCAACATACACATAACCAACGCAAAGTCTCAAACAAACGTATTATTTTGCCCGAAAAAGACTAGTTTATAAACAAAGGCCAAAAAGTTTCATAAGTTAAGTTGGGAGGCAAAAAGCATACCCAAATCGTACTGATAAATATAGGAATAGATGTATACAAATATAGTTTCATTTGGCGAGCGAATTGCGGTACACTTTGATACTCGTGACGTAGGGTTGTCAAATAGTATGGCGCGGCCCATGACATTAAGATGATATGTGTTCAACAAGGTTTTCCTAGTAAACAACTGGCGTGATATTCTAAATTGTAGTTGCAAATGCTAGTTATGCTTTTATAACTCTTATAGATGAATAGGCCCAAACCCATGACTTTTATAACTCTTATAGATGCATAGGCCCAAACCCATGACTTTTATAACTCTTATAGATGCATAGGCCCAAACCCATGACTTTTATAACTCTTATAGATGCATAGGCCCAAACCTATGACTTTTGTTCCCATTTAAAAAAAAAACATGTATATTGATGTACTATGCTACATAATATTTATTTGTCTGTATGTTGCTCAGAGATGAATTGTTATTACTGTTACACAAAATACTGTTTCACATTAGATATCAAACGTTTAATTCGCGTTACCCGTCAACATTCAATGTATATTTTGAGACGTATAACCTACTTTTATTTACAGTGGCAGCGGGCATTGCAGTCAACATTCAAGGTACGTAACGTGTGTGTGTGTGTGTGTGCGTGCGTGCGTGTGTGTGCGTGCGTGCGTGCGTGCGTGCGTGCATTCGTGCGTGACATTCTAAATGTATATGTATATATGTTTTTATGCTGCAATAGTGTTCGCCAGATGGCGCCACATCCGTCGTTTATCATTATTGCTGTAGGAGTCAGACCACAGTTGAAAATTGCATTGGTGGCAATGTTAACGTTTTGTTTGATTATAAGAAAACGTGACCATCAAAAATTCTTAAAATAGTCCACAGCAACTGCCATCATCTCATTGATATACTGACCAAATCTTATCAAAATAACATACCTCCAGCTCTTTAAAATCGCCCCGACGTGCGATGCCTATCAATTTTGAAAAAAATAGCCATGTATTCATGCGCCCACGTGGCCCATAGCAGCAACAAATTCCCATAAATCCCTCCGCCAGTTAAACTCTTTGAAAAATGCATTGTTTCACAGCCAATAGCTTCTACAAACAAACCTGTGAATATTCCTGCTCAAAGGCACCCATGTCACATAATATTAATTTATTAATTTCCCATTTTACAATTTCGTACGCCCTACATTCGTGTGAAACAATAAACAGGAAGGTCAACTGTGGTCTTACCCCTGTACACACTAACAAAGCCCACGGCCGAGTTGGCTTATCGACCTAATCGGTGAAAAAGACTATCGCATGACGTGCGACTAATCTAAGCAGAATGCGAATTAGTCACCGCTGGTTGTTTCACAGGGCAGCAAGCGTGACATGCAACGTCCGACATACAGTTTCTAACGTCCCTAAATGTAATATCAATAACACTAGTATATTGGTTGGACGGTGTGACTTAATTCTGACCAAACCAGGTCAAACAGAATACGTTCGACTTACGTTTGTGGCGAGTACAGTGACCACTGGTCGGTGTTAGCCGCTATGTCGAACTCGGTCCTTGTGACAAGCGCACTAGAGAACCATTAACTTATCGAGAGTCGAACAAATGTCGTGTTTCTGTCAATTCTGATCTTGTAGGTCAGCTTGACAACATCAAACGTGCACCGATAACGCTATCGATGAAAGGGGTCATCATGCGCTTGAATGTTTATTAATGTTACGATTATCATACAGTGATGTTTTGTGTGATAACATGTGCAATGTTTTGTGAAAGCGGAAGACTTAAGAGTCGTAGCGAGTGACGGGAGAGTGTGGTGGATATCGGAAGTATCCTACAAAAGGTGGGATAGTTTTGTGAAAGCGGGATACTTAAGAGTCGTGGCGAGTGACGGGATAGTGTGGTGGATATCGGAAGTCTCCTACCAAAGGTGGGAAAGTTTTGTGAAAGCGGGATACTTAAGAGTCGTGGCGAGTGACGGGAGAGTGTGGTGGATATCGGAAGTCTCCTACCAAAGGTGGGATAGTTTTGTGAAAGCGGGATACTTAAGAGTCGTGGAGAGTGATGGGAGAGTGCGGTGTATATCGGGAGTCTCCTACCAAAGGTGGGATAGTTTTGTGAAAGCTGAAGACTTAAGAGTCGTGGCGAGTGATGGGAGAGTGTGGTGGATATCGGGAGTCTCCTACCAAAGGTGGGCTAGTTTTGTGAAAGCGGGAGACTTAAGAGTCGTGGCGAGTGATGGGAGAGTGTGGTGGATATCGGGAGTCTCCTACCAAAGGTGGGCTAGTTTTGCGAAAGCGGAAGACTTAAGAGTCGTGGCGAGTGATGGGAGAGTGCGGTGGATATTGGGAGTCTCCTACCAAAAGTGGGATAGTTGACACATATTAACACAAAAACGAATTAGCTAAAACAGAGTAAACAAACATGAAGGAAAATGTTTTCTTTTTTCTTTTCTGGGACGGTACTCATTTAAAACAAAGTTACCGAATGTCATTTACTTGTAAAACTTCAATTATTTCAGGTCTATTTCAAAGGTGTATACCCTGAAACAAGACGTCTACCTCCTTATCGTTACTTATTTTATGCATAAGTGTTCAACCTAATTGAAGCCAGGCACAAACCTCTATAGATGAGGCTGATTATTCGACTGGCATCCACTCCATGTAGTAAACGTTATATTCTATACAGCACTGTGACCAAATGCTCGCTAATAAGTTATCACAATTAATTGCTAATGATATTATTACCACAATATGTCCTTCGCTAAACTGGCAAACATTTTTTTCAGAGACTAGATACGTAAAAAATGTCAATACACGGAATGTACGTAAGATAATGAATAACATCTTTCATAGCATAGATTGATTCACGAAGTTTTCCAAGTTTTCGAAGTTTCCACTTTCTTGCTTGACACTTGTATTGTTCGCAACGACTGTCTTGTTTTCTATTATTGTTCCTCAAACGTAGTGTGTCGAACGCTTCGTGAAACCTGCTCCAGATATGTTAGTAGTTGTGATGCTTCATACAATACTGTATACATTTCGCACGGTGCAATAAGTATACGAAAACATTTTTAATTGTGAGCACAATTATAGAATATATCCTTAAACATAATTAACAAAGACAGGAACTTTAAACATGTGCATTTTATGCAACATTCGTAATTTTCAGATATCTGCTACGACATTATCTTTACATAAATATTACATTAGTACGACTGTACTTTCATGTACAATAACGACGCACAAAAACTGCATTTGTCTGGCCAAAGGAAAACTGAAAATTTAGTGTCTTAAATTGGGTACGTTTGTATTTTGCAATGATCCATGGCGTTGAATTTACACTGAATGAAGAATTTACAACGACTATAGATATACAACGGTCATGCGACTTCACCAACGCATATTAAGTAAGAAGTGTCATTACTAGCAGATGTAATCACTTGGCATATGTTTTTTGTACGGATCAGGTTGTCCTGCGTCGGTGGTCTGCCCTGAGTTGTCACACGGCAAGGTCTGTCCTGAGTTGTCCCACGGCAAGGTCTGTCCTCAGTTGTCCCACGGCAAGGTCTGTCCTCAGTTGTCCCACGGCAAGGTCTGTTCTCAGTTGTCCTTCGGCAAGGTCTGTCCTCAGTTGTCCCTCGGTAAGGTCTGTCCTCAGTTGTCCCATGGCAAGGTCTGTCCTCAATTGTCCCACGGCAAGGTCTGTCCTCAATTGTCCCACGGTAAGGTCTGTCCTCATTTGTCCCACGGCAAGGTCTGTCCTCAGTTGTCACACGGCAAGGTCTGTCCTCAGTTGTCCCTCGGCAAGGTCTGTCCTCAGTTGTCACAGGGCAAGGTCTGTCCTCAGTTGTCCCACGGCAAGGTGTCCTCAGTTGTCACACGACAAGGTCTGTCCTCAATTGTCCCACGGCAAGGTCTGTCCTCAGTTGTCACACGGCAAGGTCTGTCCTCAGTTGTCACATGGCAAGGTCTGTCCTCAGTTGTCCCTCGGCAAGGTCTGTCCTTAGTTGTCCCACGGCAAGGTTTGTCTTCAGTCGTCCCACGGCAAGGTTATTTCGGTTGAATGTCGAACGACTTCACTTCAGGTTGGATGACTTTGATTACTGGAAGTTACAAAACAGACACGTAATTACCTACCTTAAAACTTTGTCTGGCTAAAGGAAAACTGAAAATTGAGTGTCTTAAATTGGGTACGTCTGTATTTTGCATTGATCCATGGCGTTGAATTTATACTGAATGAAGCATTTACAACGATTATAGATATTCAACGGTCATGCGACTTCACAGCACAGTGTAAGCCGTGCCATTACTAGGTAGATGTAATCACTTGGCAGATGTTTTCTGTACGTATCAGGTTGTCGTGCGTCGGTGATCTGTTCTCAGTTGTCACACGGCAAGGTCATTTCGGTTAAACGTCGAACGACTACACTTCAGGTTGGACGACTTTGATTACTGGAAGGTACACAACAGACATGTAATTACCTATTTTAAAACTCAATTCTCTACTGATTTGAGATTCGTTGATGACCAACTATGTAGTGCGTGTGTGTGTGCGTGCATGCGTGCGTGCGTGTACGTGTGTGTAGTTTGAGTAACACCTGCAGTCGATTTAATTAAACAATGCTTATTTTTTTCATCGAAAGGATTGACTTTAGTCCTAAAGTATGTTAAGCCTCAAAGTAGTGGATATCCAAAATGGCAAAGATTGTGCGGGTCAAGGCCGATCACGGGCGTGACTTCCATCTTCTCGCCGATCACATGACAAAGAAATTTCAATAAGGGCGAAATTTTTGAGTTTTCAATGTTACACTTTTTACTTCCTCTAGCCGATCACACACGCACACGCATGCACTCACACGCGCACACTCGCACATATGCACACACGCACGCAGACACGAATGCACACTTGCACACACGCACGCACGCACACAGGAACGCACACTCGTATGCACGCACACGCACACATATACAATATCTATCTGTGGAGGAATCAAAACAATAATTGTTTATTTTCGTGTGTTGGAAGTCAGTGTAATACACACATATCCGACCAGAATGTGATTACCTTTTGAACGAGCAATCCCACATTGCTCTGAAACTTTCATTTTAGCACGAAATGTTACTTCCAAGTCCTTTTCTTATGTGGTTCTACCTGATACAGCAACCCCCCCATTCTTCTGTGGTTCTACCTGATACAGCACCCCCCCATTCTTCTGTGGTTCTACCTGATACAGCACCCCCCCATTTTATATTCTTAAATTATCTATGTGTGCAAGATAATGAGATTCTATAATTCTCCTTTTGGCTTTCTTTTGTAAAAATACACACATAACAAACTAGAGTAAAACATAAAAACAAACACGACATAAACTTGCTAACATTGCTGATCTACGACCAGAGACACTGTTGACATAATTGTTTCAATATACATTGCTCATTTAATATGTTCCTCTGTACAAAAGCCTAGACATATCGTTGATGAGACTTAATTTTTATTTGTTCCATTTATTTTAATTACGACGTCGCTGCTTAGAGTATTCGAAATTGGTGAGAAACACAAGTCAAGGTAATAATTTATGAGAAACAGTCAAACTTGATGAGAAGCGCAGTGAAATGTCAAATTCGATCATACTACGCTACATGGGCGGAGCTTGCTAGTAGTGATGGAGCAAAAACAGGTAGAATAAGGGCTGCTAGTAATGATGGAGCAATAACAGGCTGAATAAGGGCTGCTAGTAACGATGGAGCAATAACAGGTAGAATAAGGGCTGCTAGTAGTGATGGAGCAATAACAGGTAGAATAAGGGCTGCTAGTAGTGATGGAGCAATAACAGGTAAAATAAGGGCTGCTAGTAATGATGGAGCAATAACAGGCTGAATAAGGGCTGCTAGTAACGATGGAGCAAAAATAGGTAGAATAAGGGCTGCTAGTAACGATGGAGCAATAACAGGTAGAATAAGGGCTGCTAGTAATGATGGAGCAATAATAGGTTGAATAAGGGCTGCTAGTAGTGATGGAGCAATAACAGGTTGAATAAGGGCTGCTAGTAGTGATGGAGCAATAACAGATTGAATAAGGGCTGCTAGTAACGATGGAGCAATAACAGGTTGAATAAGGGCTGCTAGTAGTGATGGAGCAATAACAGGTTGAATAAGGGCTGCTAGTAGTGATGGAGCAATAACATGTTGAATAAGGGATGCTAGTAGTGATGGAGCAATAACAGGTTGAATAAGGGCTGCTAGTAGTGATGGAACAATAACAGGTTGAATAAGGGCTGCTAGTAGTGATGGAGCAATAACAGGTTGAATAACGGCTGCTAGTAGTGATGGAGCAATAACAGGTTGAATAAGGGCTGCTAGTAGTGATGGAGCAATAACAGGTTGAATAAGGGATGTTAGTAGTGATGGAGCAATAACAGGTTGAATAAGGGTTGCTAGTAGTGATGGAGCAATAACAGGTTGAATAAGGGATGCTAGTAATCCCACTGTAATTAGCTCCAAGTTATGTGAATATCCTGAATTAGTCAATTTCTTTCATCCCACGTGCCACAGTTCACTCAGCTGTATAAATGATTACCTGGCTACAGGTAGAAGTGGATAATTGAACAAATAGTCCTCGCGCAGTAATTGCAGCGTGTCTGAATGCTTCCCAGAGATGGCGTTGGAATGAACAGGTCTGCCAAGGGGTTAAGTGTAAAGTGCTTTGAGGAGTCCCAAAGACTGGATACTGCGCTATATAAGAACGTACCTTTACCTCGTTTACTGTCTACACTGTTGCATCAAGTTGTTGTCGTTGTTCATCAACAACACAATGCCATCATATCCATATTCTAGGTCAGGTGCCAAGACTGTTGCGCACCAACATAAAACACCTGGGCCAGGAATACGTTATACCAATGAAGCATCCCGTGCGACTAAAGAAAGTTGAGTTACAACACAGTGGAGAGAAGGCAACTGTTAATGTTATTTACAAGACTATAATTACGATTATTATTATTAGTAGTTCTGCATGATTACATACCAACGTTGCGGTTGAGACCAGACCATCCTTCCGCATAATTACATTCGTAACGTTGATCTCCACTGACACACGCAGCGTTGTTGTTACAAGGATTGTCGCTGCACATTAAGTTACCTGAAACAGTAATAAAGGTTGTTCATGTATTGTCTGTCTTTGGTAGGTGAACCGTTTGTAGAATCTGTTGTGCATTTGATTTCAAATACCAGGTGAAACCGGAGAAAATATTCACTGAAGCTGACTTTGATTTAGCAGTGACCTACAGTAAATGCGCACTGTTTGAGTGGTTTAAAATTGGCTTCGCAGTTATTTGTTCCGCTCGACTCGTTAGAGAAACAATTAGCAAAAAAATCAAACTAGTCTACTATCAAATATTTATTTTGATTTTGTTTTTTTGCGAAATCATCAGACAAACTTAAATTTTAACTTTTTGATTAGATTCTATCAATATTTGGCGAAAAGGGGAAAATGGTCCAGCTCCGTATACTATGACATAACATTTTCCTCACTTTTCCCAATTATATATATAAGGGGTCGGCAACCTTTTTGAATGGAGGGCCAAATAAGTGACTTTGAATAGGTTATCGGGCCACGCGCGCACGCACGCACGCACACACACACGCACGCACACTCGTGGTAACTGGCACAATGCAATTATATACCTTGTGTCTAGCAGTTGTATTGACCATTGTTGTAAATTATTATCGTCAAACATCAACGTCTGATTTTGAACAGGTTGGAATATTAAAAAACACATTATTCAGATTACGTGTTCTTGGCATGCCGCTGATGCCATATTGACCCGTGTGACACTGACGCCTGTTGCTGGTGATGTTGCTGCGCCACCAAGTGGCCCACACCTGGCTGCAGACTTGTTCCTGCGAGCCTAAGCTCACTTCGGTGTACTACGGGAGTTCTTCATATCGCGCATTCATCTCGGCCATAAAGTGCTGGAACTGCCGGTAGTTTAGACAGCGAGAGCGAACATAGTTTAGTCTTGACGACGACCCTTATTACGTTCTGCATTTTCATCGACTTGCCACACGGGCTTTCCCGTTGGATGATGGAGTATGCCTTGAAGAGCTTTGCTTGGCACCTCCTTAGTCTTGAACCTTTTCCATCAGCGTACAACTCCGTTCGCCATTTCGCTGGCAGGCGACGAACGTTAGTCAAAACAACACATTATCACTTAAACACAAATAAGGTAGTAGGGTAACCTGGGGCAACACGGTCTCTGGTGATAAAACGGCCCTCGCCACTTACTCAAAATATATAACTCTGAACGTTCCAAATCTGGTGCAAAATTAAGCTAATTCTATCTGATACCCGCCCGAAAGTTCAGCAACATGAGACAGACGTAATTAAATAAGTGTGTTTTTAAGCTTTTATATGCATTGATCTAATATTTTGCCAATAGTAAAATGGTGAAACTCACCATACAACGGTGTGGAATCATGGACTCAATTGGTGACATGATAATATTATTAATCAGTTGACAGATCAAACAATACAAAATGTGGAATAGCATGTTGTGCTTTGTATACATCTTATTAAGACACACCTCTCTGGGGCAAGACAGTCCCCATGCATATGGGGCAAGACGGTCCCTATGTCTTATCCCACACTCACATCGTCACACTTTGTCAAATGTATTACACATGTCCAATTATGTTTAATACATTGAATATAATACGAACATTGCATAATTTACGTTCTGCTAGCCCGTAGGCTGTAATTATGATGGAATATCACTAAACCAATATTACATTATGTATAAATTGCAAGGTATGCATTATATGTTAACTCCCATTTAAATTTAACAACCATAATGGCCTGATATATTACTATCATACCATTTGTATATAATATACATTTTAATTTCAGGCATTAGTTCATTCATACAGTCGAGCCTCGTTATAACGCGGTAGTCGGGGTCCACGACTTCGGACAGAGCTATACGCGAGGCGCGTTTGGTGTTATCATATCCGCCACCAGAGAGCTACTAAACAACAGCGATCGCCGCCAGCTGCACCAAGCCCAAGAACGCTGTCGAAGCCATGTGTGCTTGCAGCACTGTCTTATACGCCAATATGCAGTTTATGGAACTTATTAAACGAGAGTAGTTAGTGGAAGTTTCTGAATACGCCAATCCGGCACCCATGTGCATGAACGACTTCCGGTTGCGCGCGCAGCCAATCAGAGCGCCCCCTAGCGACTGGAGCTAACCCTAACTGTCTAGAGCGCCCACTGGCGACTGAATTTAATATTATTTTTTTTAAATTATTTTTTTTATTATTATTTTTTATTTTATTTTAACTACGCGCGCAGCCTCACAACCTTCTGGGTAGCCCGAGCGCCCCCTGGTCCGTAACCCTATCCATAACCATAGAGCGTCCCCATTGGCAAGCCGTTACAACGAAGCAATAGAAAAGCTACGCAATATTGTCCACAAACGTTAGACAGAGGACTCTGAAGTACCTTGCTATTATCATTAACAGGGTCATTAATAACTGAGATCAAAGGACCTAACGAGGAGACGAGAAACTAACAAAACACGATATCGTACTATATTTTCTTTATATGTAAATATTTAAAAATAATGCGCTCTTACACTTTATCCATAACTCCTACAGTTTACCCATAATTCCTATAATTTACCCATAATTCTCCTATTGAATCAGAGTACAAGGACATTTTATTAAATATTTGAAAATAATGACACAATATCGTCCACAAACGTTAGACAGAGGACTCTAAAGTCTCTTGCCATACGCATATTTTCGTTATATGCCAATATTGTTAAATAGTGCGCTCTTACACTTTACCCATAACTCCTACAGTTTACCCATAATTCCTACAATTTACCCATAATTCCTACAATTTACCCATAATTCCTACAATTTACCCATAATTCCTACAATTTACCCAGCACACATATGTAGTGAAGTGTGTTTGTTCGTTCACCTAGCTATAAAAAGAACGGGACTTTAGTTTCAACAGTCACTGTACTCACAGTACAGAGCTTGAATACTTAGTTGATGTACCCACAATACACAGCTACAGTACATAGTCACTGTACCAACAGAACACATCTAGAATACATAGTCACTGTATCCTGAGTACACAGCTAAAGTACATAGTCACTGTACCAACAGAACACATCTAGAATACATAGTCACTGTATCCTGAGTACACAGCTAGAATACATATTCACTGTACAAACAGTACACGGTTAGAATACATAGTCACTGTACCCACTGTACACATCTAGAATACATAATCACAGTAACCACAGTACACGGCTAGAAAACATAATCAATGTAACCACATTACACGGCTGGTACACCTAATCACACTAAATTCATAGTCACTGTACCAACAGTACACAGCTAGAAAACATAGTCACTGGACCCACAGTACACATCTAGAATACATAGTCACTGTACCCACAGTACACAGCTATAATACATATTCACTGTACCTACTATACACAGCTAAAATATATAATCACAGTAACCACTGTACACGGCTAGAATACTTTGTCACGGGTCCCAGAGTACACAGCTACAGTATATATTCACTGTACCCACAGTGCATAGCTAGAATAAATAGTTACTGTACCCACAGTACACAACTACAATTCATAGTAACTGTACCCACATTACTCAGCTAGCATACATAATCACTGTACCCACAGTGCACAACTAGAATATAAAGTCACTGTACCACAGTACACGGCTAGAATACATAGTGACAGTAACAATGTACACAGCTACAGTATATAGTTACTGTACCCACAGTACACAGCTAGAATACATAATCACTGTATCCAGAGTACACAGCTAAATTACACAGTCACTGTACCCAGAGTACACAACTAGAATACATAGTCAGTGTACCCACAGTACACAGCTAGATTACATAGTCACTTTACCCACAGTGCGCAACTAGAATATAAATTCACTGTACCCAGAGTACACAGCTAGAATACATAGTTACTGTACTCACAGTACACAGCTACAGTACATAGTCACTGTACACACAGTACACAGCTAGCATACATAGACACTGTACCCACAGTGCACAGCTAGAATACATAGTCACTGTACCCACAGAACACAGCTTTAAATATATATATATATATATATATATATATATATATATATATATATATATATATATATATATATATATATATATATATATATATATATATATATATATATATATATATATATATATTCACTGTATGCACAGTACACAGTTACAGTACATAGCCACTGTATCTACAGTACATTGATAGAATATATATTCACTGCACCAACAATACACAGCTAGAATTCATAGTCACTATACCCTCAGTATATAGTACTCAGCTACAATTCGTAGTCAATGTATCCACAGTACAGAGCTAGAATACATAGTCACTATACCCAGAGTACACAACTAGAATACATAGCCACTGTACCCACAGTATGCAGTTAGAATACATATTTACTGTGCACAAAGTACACAACTAGAAAACATAGCCATTGTACCCACAATACACAGCAAGAATGCATAGTCACTGTACCCACAGTATACAGCTACAATTCGTAGTCACTGTATCCACAGTACACAACTAAAATACAGAGTCACTCAACCCACAGTACACAGCTAGAATGTATATTCACTGTACACACAGTACAAAGCTAGAATACTTAGTCACTGTACCCACAGTAGTCAGCTAGATTACATAATCACAATAGCCACAGTTCACAGCTAGAAGACATAATCAATGTAACCACAGTACAGGACTAGAATACATTGTCACTGGACCCAGAGTAAACAGCTATAGTATATAGTAACTGTACCCACAGTGCATAGCTAGAATACATAGTTACTGTACCCACAGTACATGTATAAAGTCACTGTATCCCCATGACACATCTAGAATACATAGTCACTGTATCCAGAGTACACAGCTAAATACATAGTCACTGTACCCACAGTACTCAGCTAGAGTACATAGTCACTTTACCCACATTACACAGCTATAATACTTAGTCACTGTACACAAAGTACACAGCTATAATAAATATTCACTGTACCCAAAGTACACAGCTAGAATACATAGTCACTGTACACACAGTACACAGCTAGCATACATAGACATTGTACCCACAGTACACAGCTAGAATATATAGTCACTATACCCAGAGTACACAACTAGAATTCATATTCACTGTACCCACAGTAAACAACTAGAATACATAATAATAATCACTGTACCCACATTAACCCACTACAATTCATAGTCACTGTACCCACATTACTCAGCTAGCATACATAGTCACTGTACCCACAGTGCACAACTAGTATTCAATGTTACTGTACCCACAGTACACAGTTAGAATACATAGTAACTGTTCCCACAGTGCTCAACTTTAATACGTAGTCACTATACCCACAATACACAAATAAAATACAGCTATAATGCATTGTCACTACATCTCCAGTACACGATTAGAATACACAGTTACTGCTCACCCAGGACACAGCTCGAAATACATGGTCGCTGCAACCTCAGTACATAACTGGAATACATAGCCACTACACTCTCAGAATACAAAATCACACAATTTCGCACAACTTCACACAACGTTGCACAACATTACACAACTTCACACAACGTCGCACAACTTCGCACAACTTCACACAACTTCAAACAACTTCAAACAATTTCTGGCGAACAAACTAACAAAATGACACCATCTCAGCATACATTTATTTATTTTATGATAATGTTTCCATCCTGCTTTGCTGTTTCTCACCATCTCAGCATACATTTATTTATTTTATGGGCGTGCGATTACACACCTTTCCTGTAATGTCAGTGTCAGTGGGTTAATGTGGTTCAGTGATTATTATTATGTATTCTAGTTGTTTACTGTGGGTACAGTGAATATGTATTCTAGTTTTGTACTCTGGGTATAGTGACTATATATTCTAGCTGTGTACTGTGGGTACAATGTCTATGTATGCTAGCTGTGTACTGTGTGTACAGTGACTATGTATTCTAGCTGCATACTTTGGGTACAGTGAATATGTATTATAGCTGTGTACTTTGTTTACAGTGACTAAGTATTATAGCTGTGTAATGTGGGTACAGTGACTATGTACTCTAGCTGAGTACTGTGGGTACAGTGACTATGTAATTTAGCTGTTTACTCTGGATACAGTGACTATGTATTCTAGATGTTTCATGGGGATACAGTGACTTTATACGTGTACTGTGGGTACAGTAACTATGTATTCTAGCTATGCACTGTGGGTACAGTGACTATATACTGTAGCTGTTTACTCTGGGTCCAGTAACAATGTATTCTAGACCTGTACTGTGGTTACATTGATTATGTATTCTAGCCGTGTACTATGGTTGCTGTGATTATTTATTCTAAATGTGTACTGTGGGTACCGTGACTATGTATTCTAGTTGTGTACTGTGGGTATAGTGACTACATATTCTAGCTGTGTACTGTGGAAACAGTGAATATGAATATTTTAGCTGTGTCCTGTGTACAGTAGTTCTGTACTGTGGGTACTGTGAATATGTATTCTAGCCGTGTACTGTGGGTACAGTAACTATATACTGTAGCTGTGTACTATGTACTCTCGATGTGTACTGTGGGTACAGTGACTAGGTATTGTAGCTGTGTACTGTGGGTACAGTAACTATGTATTCTAGCTATGCACTGTGGGTACAGTGACTATATACTGTAGCTGTGTACTCTGGGTCCAGTGACAATGTATTCTAGCCCTGTACTGTGGTTACATTGATTATGTCTTCTAGCCGTGTACTATGGTTGCTGTGATTATTTATTCTAAATGTGTACTGTGGGTACCGTGACTATGTATTCTAGTTGTGTACTGTGGGTATAGTGACTACATATTCTAGCTGTGTACTGTGGGTACAGTGAATATGTAATCTAGTTGTGTACTATGGATACAGTGAATATGAATTTTAGCTGTGTCCTGTGAACAGTAGGTATAGTAACTATGTATTACAGCTGTGCACTCTGGATACAGTGACTATGTATTCTAGCTGTGTACTGTGGGTAAAGTGTCTAAGTACTGTAGCGGTGTACTGTGGTACAGTAACTATGCATTCTAGCTGTGTACTATGGGTTCAGCAACAATGTTCTGTAGCTGTGTACTGTGGGTACAGTAATAGTGTACTTTAGCTGTGTACTCTGGATATAGTGACTATGTTTGCTAGCTGTGTACTGTGGGTATAGTTACTATGTACTGTAGCTGAGTACTCTGGGTACAGCAACTATATATTATTTCTGTATATTGTGGGTACAGTTACTTTGTTTTCTAGCTGTACACTGTGGGTAAAGTGACTATGTATTCTAGCCGTGTACTGTGTGTATAGTGACAATGAATTCTAGTTGTGTTCTGTGGGAACAGTGATTATGTATTTTAGTTGTGTACTCTGGGTACAGTAAATATGTATTTTAGATGTGTACTGTGGGTACAGTAACTATGTAATTTAGCAGTGTACTCTGGATACAGTGACTATGTATTCTAGCTGTGTACTGTGGGACAGTGACTATGTATTATAGCTCTGCAATGTGGGTACAGTGAATATGTATTTTATTTGTGTACTGTGGGTATAGTGAATATGTAATAAAGTTGAGTACTGTGGGAACAGTTACTATGTATTCTAACTGTGTACTGTGGGTACAATGTCTATGTATGCTAGCTGTGTACTGTGTACAGTGACTATATATTCTAGCTGTGTACTTTGGGTACAGTGAATATGTATTATAGCTGTGTACTCTGTGTACAGTGACTAAGTATTATAGCTGTGTAATGTGTTACAGTGACTATGTACTCTAGCTGAGTACTGTTGGTACAGTGACTATGTAATTTAGCTGTGTACTCTGGATACAGTGACTATGTATTCTAGATGTGCACTGGGGATACAGTGACTTTATACTGTAGCTGTGTACTCGGGGTCCAGTGACAATGCATTCTAGCCATGTACTGTGGTTACATTGATTATGTATTCTAGCTGTGAACTGTGGCTATTGTGATTATGTAATCTAGCTGACTACTGTGGGTACAGTGACTAAATATTCTAGCTATGTACTGTGTGTACAGTGAATATACATTCTAGCTGTGTACTGTGGGTTGAGTGACTATGTATTTTAGTAGTGTACTGTGGATACAGTGACTACGAATTGTAGCGGTATACTGTGGGTACAGTGAATATGCATTCTTGCTGTGTATTGTGGGTACAATGACTATGTTTTCTAGTTGTGTACTTTGTGTACAGTAAATATGTATTCTAACTGCATACTGTGGGTACAGTGACTATGTATTCTAGTTGTGTACTCTGGGTATAGTGACTATGTATTCTAGCTCTGTACTGTGGATAAATTGACTACGAATTGTAGCTGAGTACTATATACTGAGGGTATAGTGACTATGAATTCTAGCTGTGTATTGTTGGTGCAGTGAATATATATTCTATCAATGTACTGTATATACAGTCGCTATGTACTGTAGCTGTGTACTGTGCATACAGTGAATATATATATATATATATATATATATATATATATATATATACATATATATATACATATATATATACATATATATATACATATATATATATATATATATATATATATATATATATATATATATATATATATATATATATATATATATATATATATATATATATATATATATATATATATATATATATATATATATATATATATATTAAAACTGTGTTCTGTGGGTGCAGTGACTATGTATTCTAGCTGTGCACTGTGGGTACAATGTCTACGTATGCTAGCTGTGTGTACTGTGTGTACAGTGACTATGTACTGCAGCTGTGTACTGTGGGTACAGTAACTATGTATTCTAGCTATGTACTCTGGGTACAGTGAATTTATATTCTATTTGCGCACTGTGGGTAAAGTGACTATGTAATGTAGCTGTGTACTGTGGTACACTGACTATGTATTCTAGTTGTGTACTCTGGGTACAGTGACTATGTAATTTAGCTGTGTACTCTGGATACAGTGATTATGTATTCTAGTGTGTACTGTGGGTACAGTGACTATATACTGTAGCTGTGTACTTTGGTTACTGTCACTATGTATTCTAGCCGTGTACTGTGGTACAGTGACTTTATATTCTAGCTGTGCACTGTGGGTACAGTGATTATGTATGCTAGCTGAGTAATGTGGGTACAGTTACTATGAATTGTAGTTGTGGACTGTGGGTACAGTGACTTTGTATTCTACATGTGTATTGCATGTACAGTGGCTATGTATTCTAGCTGTTTAATGTGGGTACAGTGATTATATATTCTAGCTTTGTACTATTGGTTGAGTTATTCTGTATTTTAGTTGTGTACTGTGGGTACAGTGACTATGAGTTGTAGCTGTATATTGTGGGTACAGTGACTATGTATTCTAGCTGTGTACTCTGGGTACAGTGATCATGTATTCTAGCTGTGTACTGTGGGTACAGTGAATATGTTCTATAGCTGTGTTCTGTATGTACAGTGACTAAGTATTATAGCTATATACTCTGGTTACAGTGACTATGTATTCTAGCTGTGTAATGTATGTACAGTGACTATGTATTGTAGTTGTGTACTGTGGGTACAGTGACTATGTATTCTAGATGTGTACTGTGGGTACAGTGACTATGTATTGTAGCTGTGTACTGTGGGTACAGTGACTATGTACATTAGCTGTGTACTCTGGACACATTGACTATGTATTCTAGATGTGTACTGTGGGTACAGTGACTATGTATTGTAGTTGTGTACTGTGGGTACAGGACTATGTACTGTAGCTGTGCACTGTGCATACATTGACAATGTATTCTAGTTGTGTACTGCGTGTACAGCGATTATACATTCTAGCTGTGCACTGTGGGTTAAGTGACTATGTATTTTAGTTGTGTACTGTGGGTACAGTGAATATAAATTGTAGCTGTATACTATGGGTACAGAGACTATGTATTCTAGGTGTGTACTGTGGGTAGAGTGACTATGAACTGTAGCTGTGTACTGTGGGTACAGTAACTATGTATTATATCTTTCTACTGTAGGTACAGTGACTTTATATTCTAGATGTGCACTGCGGGTACAGTGACTATGTACGCTAGCTGAGTAATGTGGGTACAGTGACTATGTATTGTAGCCATGTACTGTGGGTACAGGTCTATGTACTGTAGCTGTGCACTGTGCATACATTGACTATGTATTCTAGTTGTGTACTGTGTGTCCAGTGATTATACATTCTAGCTGTGTACTGTGGGTTAAGTGACTATGTATTTTAGTTGTGTACTGTGGGTACAGTGAAAATAAATTGTAGCTGTATACTATGGGTAGAGTGACAATGTATTCTAATTGTGTACTGTTGGTACAGTGACTATGTACTGTAGCTGTGTACTGTGGGTACAGTAACTATGTATTATATATGTGTACTGTGGTACAGTGAATTTATATTCTAGCTGTGCTCTGCGGGTACAGTGACTATGTATGCTAGCTGAGTAATGTGGGTACAGTGACTATGAATTATAGCTGTGTACTGTGGGTCCAGTGACTACGTATTCTAGCTGCGTACTGTGTTTACAATGACAATGTACTGTAGCTGTGTACTGTAGTTACAGTGAATATGTACTTTAGCTGTGTACTCTGGATACAGTGACAATGTATTCTAGCTGTGTACTGTGGGTACAGTGACTATGAATTGTAGCTATGTACTGTGGGTACAGTAACTATTTATTCTAGCTATTCACTGTGGGTACAGTGAATATATACTGTAGCTATGTACTCTGGGACCCGTGACAAAGTATTCTAGCCGTGTACTCTGGTTACTGTGATTATGTATTCTAGCTGTGTACAGTGGTTACAGTGAATATGTATTATAGCTGTGTACTGTGGGTACAGTGACTATGTTTTCTAACTGTGTACTCTGGGTACAGTGACTATGAATTTACTGTGATTATGTGTTCCAACCGTGTAATGTGGTTACATTGATTATGTTTTCTAGCCGTGTACTGTGGTTACTGTGATTATGTATTCTAGATGTGTACAGTGGGTACAATGACTATGTATTCTAACCTTGTACTGTTTGTACTGTGAATATGTGTTCTAGCTGTGTACTGTGGGTACAGTTACTATGTATTCTAGCTGTGTACTGTGGGTACTATGACTAGGCATTCTAGCTGTGTTCTTTGGGTACATTGACTATGCACTTTAGCTGTGTACTCAGGATACAGTGACTATGTATTCTAGATGTGTTCTGTTGGTACAGTGACTATGTACTGTAGCTGTGTATTGTGGGTATATCAACTAAGTATTCAAGCTCTGTACTGTGTATACAGTGACTATTGAAACTAAAGTCCCGTTCTTTTTATAGCAAGGTGAACGAACAAACACACTTCACTACATATGTGTGCTGGGTAAATTGTAGGAATTATGGGTAAATTGTAGGAATTATGGGTAAATTGTAGGAATTATGGGTAAACTGTAGGAGTTATGGGTAAAGTGTAAGAGCGCACTATTTAACAATATTGACATATAACAAAAATATGCGTATGGCAAGAGACTTTAGAGTCCTCTGTCTAACGTTTGTGGACGATATTGTGTCATTATTTTCAAATATTTAATAAAATGTCCTTGTACTCTTATTCAATAGGAGTATTATGGGTAAATTGTAGGAATTATGGGTAAACTGTAGGAGGTATGGGTAAAATGTAAGAGCGCACTATTTAACAATAATTATTGACATATAACGAAAATATGCGTATGGCAAGAGACTTTAGAGTCCTCTGTCTAACGTTTGTGGACGATATTGTGTCATTATTTTCAAAAAAAAAAAAAAAAAAATTTATAAAATGTCCTTGTACTCTTATTCAATAGGAGAATTATGGGTAAATTGTAGGAATTATGGGTAAACTGTAGGAGTTATGGATAAAGTGTAAGAGCGCATTATTTTTAAATATTTACATATAAAGAAAATATAGTACGATATCGTGTTTTGTTAGTTTCTCGTCTCCTCGTTAGGTCCTTTGATCTCAGTTATTAATCACCCTGTTAATGATAATAGCAAGAGACTTCAGAGTCCTCTGTCTAACGTTTGTGGACAATATTGCGTAGCTTTTCTATTGCTTCGTTGTAACGGCTTGCCAATGGGGACGCTCTAGGATTATGGATAGGGTTACGGACCAGGGGGCGCTCGGGCTACCCAGAAGGTTGTGAGGCTGCGCGCGCAGTTAAAATTCAAATTAAAATAAATAAAAGATATATATATATATATATATATATATATATATATATATATATATATTAAATAATAATAATAAAAAATTAAAAAATAAAAAATTATAAAATAAAATAATAATAATACTATTTAATTCAGTCGCCAGGGGGCGCTCTAGACGGTTAGGGTAAGCTTCAGTCGCTAGGGGCGCTCTGATTGGCTGCGCGCGCAACCGGAAGTCGTTCATGCACATGGGTGCCGGATTGGCGTATTCAGAAACTTCCACTAACTACTAACGAGTATACTAGCATCAACGTGTATTATTTTTAAATGTCACACACTCTTGACTCTTGAACTGAATAAAACACATGTACGTAAACTGTTATGGAATAGACCTACTACGATGATGATGTACTGGACCAATAGGCCTACGAATCGAAAATAATAACCTGGACTTGAGCATCCGAAAACGTATAAATTATGATTTGACAAACGTAGTATGTAAGCTGACCAAAAACAGAAAACGACAATAGGTAGAATTAGTAATTGTCTCACTTCATCTTTCAACTGATCTCGACCGAAGCATAAATTTATTACGGACCACTTAACATCGATTCATCACTTCACGTGCGGATGACGAATTCGTATTTTCGCGCACCGGTAGAGCCTTGGGTTAGGAATTTGACATGTTGGTCGCGAAAACGATTAAATTTACGATATAATGGAAGGATGTAATTTCACCGAAATGTTATGTTGGCATTGCATACTATATGCATTTAAAACTGTTTATCTGATTCTTACGCGAGGTGTATTTGTGAATCTCGATTGCAATTTACAAACCATCGAAGCGAAGCGAGCGACAGCGATTGATGTCTGCGGTAATACAAAACAAACAACACGTTGATACTCATTCACTGACATTGTTCGCCTAATGTTTCTTGAGAATTGTCAAAGCAATTCGGGGTCCACGAACGACCGCGTTATATCCGAATCCGGGTAATAACGAGGCGCGACTGTATAACTAAAAACCACGGGGAGGGGGTTATAGACCGTGTTACCCCAGGTAGAGGACCGTCTTGCTCCAAGGATGGGGCAAGATGGTTTTTTGAGATATTTATTATTTTTCAAATGCAACTTAGTTAGGTTGTTTATATACTGAAAATAGTTTTCCAATGGATAACGCACAGATCTGTACACAATGTGAACACATTAAATACAAGCTAAAGTTGTTTAATGGTGCGTTCCTTAGGAGGGCCGCGCTGCATACTTTAATGTCTGCATACGCAAAAGTTAATTCATTAAATATTAAAGGAAGTAAAAATACATATTTGGTATATTATTATGTTCATCACGTGGACATGTTATTTTGTATACCAATGTGGCAGGGCTGAGCCGCATTTTGCAAAATATCGTTGTCAGTCCGCGGGCCGCATGAAATAGCTACGCGGGCCGCAGGTTGCCGACTCCTGATATATATATATATATATATATATATATATATATATATATATATATATATATATATATATATATATATATATATATATATATACATATATATATATATATATATATATATATATATATATATATATATATATATATATATATATATATATATATATATATATATATATATATATATATATATATATATATATATATATATATATATATATGTATATATCAGGGTCGGCAATCTGCGCCTGCAGTACAACTGTGCTCATGTAGTTATATATATATATATATATATATATATATATATATATATATATATATATATATATATATATATATATATATATATATATATATATATATATATATATATGTATATATATATATATATATAGGATGGGGTGAGAGAAGGAGGGAAGAGGGACGGACAGAGGCAGGGAGGGAGGGACGGAAGGAAGGAGAGAAGGAGTGAGGGATGGAGAGGGAGAGCGAGTGAGGGAAGGAGGGAGGGAGATATGGACGTACGGACGTACGGGCGGGGAGACACAGGAAGGAGGGATGGAGGGAGGGAGGGAGGGACGGACGGACGAGGGAGGGTGGGAGGGTGGGAGGGAGGGAATGAGGGACGGGGTGAGAGAGGGAGGGAGGAAGGGAAGAAGGGGCGGACGGACGAGGGAGGAAGGGATTGAAGAGGGAGGGTGGGAGAGATATAGGGAGTGAGGAAGGAAGGAGGAGAAGAAGAGGGAGGGACGGGCGGTCGGATGGACGATGGAGGGAAGGGAAGAGGGAGTGAGGGAGGGGAGGGAGGGGAGGGAGGGGGAGACAGGGATGGAGATATGAACGAAGGGACGGACGGACGAAAGGGAGGGTAGGAGGGAGGGAGTGAGGGAGAGAGAGACGGACGGACGGAAGTACAGAGGGAGGGAGTGGCGGAGGACGGAGGGTGTGAGGGAGGGAGGGAGGGACGGAGGGACGAGGGAGGGAAGGTGGGATGAAGGGAGGAAGGGAGGGAGGGATGGAGGGTTAGAAGGAGAAAGGGAGAAACGGACGGACGGACGGACGGACGGACGGACGGACGGACGGACGGACGGACGGACGGACGGACGGACGGACGGACGGACGGACGGACGGACGGACGGACGGACGGACGGACCGACGGACACAAAATAGTCGAAATATCGTGATCGTTTATGGGGTTCTTGAAGACCCGCCAACTGTGAGGGGGAAACGACAGATAGAATCATCGCCGTGGGGCCTTTCAACATGAGGTTGTTGAATCACGAAGTATGCTGTGAGTAGAATTGGACGGCAAGTTAATTTGCCGAAGTAGCTATGACTGGAACGTTATACGGCACTTGAGGTTGCGGAACGCAAAAGTTGAAGTCAGTACGGCTGGCAAAATTTTGACGGTGAACGTTTATGTCATGGTCGTTTGATGACACGAACAAAATGACTTACAAGAGATGATAGCTTGTGGAGTCAGACCACAGTTGAGAATTGCATTGGTGGCCAAGTTAACGTTTTGTCTGATTATAATAAAAAGTGACCACTAAAAATTCTGAAACTTTTTCAGGAACTGCCATCATCTCAATGACATGCTGACCAAGTTTTATCAAAATCACATACCTCCAGCTCTTTTAAAACGCCCCGACGTGCGATGCCCATAAATTTTCACAAAAATAGCCATGTATTCATGCGCTCACGTGGCCCATAGCAGAAAAATTCCCATAAATCCCTCCGCCTGTTAAACTCTCAAAAAATGCGCCATTTCACAACCAATAGCTTCTATAAACAAACCTGTGAATATGCCTGCTCAATTGCACTTATGTCACATAATATAAATTATTTAAATTCACATATCGCAATTTAATACGCCCTACATTCGTCTTACCCCAAAATTATAGGGAATTTTTTTGTTTGAGAAAGTGTCAAATTTTATATCAAGTTGCGGCACAATGTATATGTAGACACATTATGGAACACTCCTGCTTGTCAAGTCATTATTATTTGTTTGACAGCCAAGTCTAAACAATGCTTTGTCCGTATTATTAGCTGAAAACCAGTCACATAATTTAATTATAGGTCGAATTTGACACTTGATAAATCATAGGTCATGTACACTAGATTTACATAGCACTGTGAACCAATGAAGCCTGCTTACTATCCCTTTGAATATACTAATGAATTTATTTTTAAATTAGTATTCACATAATTGCTTGATTTTAAACCAAACATGGCATAACTTTGTAAGAAAATTTGACATTTTTCACATTTAACAGGATTTAGGGTAAATTCCAATGTGTCAGGTTTGTCAAATGTTATTGTTTATGTGACTGCTTTCATACTTCTAGTTGATAAGATACAAGGCGAACGGCTTGATTTCGATATGCCACCATAATAGGGTATCACATGACCTGATGCCAGTCGCAGCCAGATTTGAAAATGCTGATCTACGCAGTGCTTCCAGTGGGTGTGACACAACCAAAATACAACTATTATGTCCAAATTTATTACACAATGTTGCTAACGCACTGGGCCACAACATAAATATCACCAATGACTGCTCTAGTCCAAAATGGCTACCTGTTCCGTCACATACTTGTGTCATACCCCCTAATTTTCGCAAACTTTCATTTTGGCATCCGATCTCTACCATGATGTTCGTGATTGCTACTGCTGTCTGCCTTTTCCAAGCAAACTGTTCACTTTTCCTATCAAGTTGTGCCTATGGGAATGATTATTTATTTTGTAAGCCACTTCAGAGTTATGGTTAGCTAGGGATGGGGTTAGCTAGAGATGGGGTTAGCCAGGGATGTGGTTAGCTAGAGGTGGGGTTAGCTACGGTTAGGGTTGCAAAGTACTGCACACAACATGAAATTGGTATTGATATGTGGTGAATAGACATTTTGGAAAGGCAACAGTTATTGTTGATATTAAACATTGCTTATTGTAGACTTTTAGCTTATCACAAGCTCTATAATGCTATTTTAGCATATGAAAAATAAACAAATTGTATTTATTAGCAATGAAATATCATATTAAACATCAAATTGCGCAATATATCAGCTCGTGCACATCAGACGTTATAGTACAAAACTAAAATGTACATTTATTTGACGTGTTTTATATTTAGTAGATCGGTTATAGGACACCTCCTAAGGGAGACTGTTAAACAGTTTAAATAGTAGCGGCGTTTAACCAGTAATGATCTTGTTGACTAGATGGAATCAATAACATATATATATAATAATATAATATTATCCAGTCTGACACCGACAATTGTCTAAGTCAAACACACACAACATGGGAGAGGTTAGCAACGTTTTTATTTATTTATTTATTTTCAAAAATATGAACCCTAATTATATTATCAGAATTGTAAATTATAAAAATTATAAGAAATTTGTTATAACAAACTAATAATGTCTTCTAAATTACGTGTAATATCCACAATTAAGCTAATAACAACGACCAAAACATAAGCATATAAACATTTTATAACCGTGTTTGTGACCCCGACTTCCGTCTATTTGGAGTCAGACCACAATTGAGAATTGCATTGGTGGCCATGTTAACGTTTTGTCTGATTATAAGAAAACGTGATCACTAAAAATTCTGAAACTTTTTCATAGCAACTGCCATCATCTCAATGGCATGCTGATCAAGTTTTATCAAAATCAATTACCTCCAGCTCTTTTAAAACGCCCCGACGTGCGATGCCCATCAATTTTGACAAAAATAGCCATGTATTCATGCGCCCACGTGGCCCATAGCAGAAAAATTCCCATAAATCCCTCCGCCTGTTAAGCTCCCAAAAAAATGCGCCATTTCACAGCCAATAGCTTCTACAAACAAACCTGTGAATAAGCCTGCTTAATTGCACTTATGTCACATAATATAAATTATTTAAATTCACATATCGCAATTTAATACGCCCTACATTCGTTTGAAACAATAAACAAGAAGCCAACTGTGGTCTTACCCATTGTGCTTCGAACACCGGTACTTATTCGGCTCATTTATCACCCATGAGGGTCGGGTGGCCGGGTTCATTCGCCTGGAGTCTCTCACAAGTGTACACGTGAGAGCTAAACGTATTTTCGAGGCGGCTTGTGAAACATCGAGCTTAGACGGACCGAGCCGAAATATCTAGTGCTGATGCGGTTCGCTGAACACCGGCTGTGATAAAAGAAAGGCTGTCGCATTGATCCGCCGCCTGTCGAGATAAGGCCGACGCCTGTGGTCTGAGTGCAGAATACGAACTTTGAATACCGGTGATTCAGTCGAGGGTATGCTATGATTTGTGCATTCATTGACTGATCTTATCTATATGTTGGTGGGCGGGATGAAAGTTGAATGTATCATGGTGTATCTATTTCGGTGTGCATTTTGGATTCAGCGCAGTTATTTGAGGTACATTGGACACGTGTAGCGACGACGGGACACAGCGCGGCTGATTGTCGTATGGCATGTCACGTGCTGGACATGTTGTAGTCAACTGACCTTATTGTAATTAGGCTGTTCCACTACTATTTCTTGAGTCTAATCCACCTCCCCCACTTCGATGAATCCGCCACTAACTCAATATCATACCTACTGAGGATCAGCAATCACTTTCATCACTGGCCGATTCACAGAAGTGGAAATGAATAGACTCACTTTCTGGCTCTCAAGCAGAAGTCCAAGTTCGGCTATTTTCATAGCAAATACGTTTTATTGCAGCATAGTTATGTTACAATTCAGGCGTTCAATACAATATTCTTCTTTTCCTTTCTTCTTCTCTCCCTCGTCTCCTTCCTTCTCCTCCCTCTCTTTCTAGTTTCCCCTACTTCTATACACAGACACCTCCTATGAAAAGTACCCCACCCAGTATGGGGGCCAGACAACAGTAGATAATTGCATCGGTGGCCATGTTAACGTTTTGTCTGAATATAAGAAAACGTGACCATCAAAAATTCTGAAACCTTTTCACAGCAACTGCCATCATCCCACTGACGTGCTCACCAGCTTTTATCAAAATCACATACCTCCAGCTCTTTCAAAACGTCCCCACGTGCGATGCCCGTCAATATTTACAAAAATAGCCATGTATTCATGCGCCCACGTGGCCCATAGCAGAACAATTCCCATAAATCCCTCCACCAGTTAAACTCTATAAAAAATGCACTGTTTCACAGCCAATAGCTTCTCCAAACAAACCTGTGAATATTCCTGCTCAAAGGCACTTATGTCACATAATATGAATTTATTAAGTTCCCATTTCACAATTTCATACGCCCTACATTCGTGTGAAACAGTAAACAGGAAGGTCAACTGTGATCTTACCCCACACAGAGAAGCTTTTTTCTTGAGAAAGTGCCCAATTTTCTACCACGTTGCGGCATGATGTATATGAAGGCATATTATGGAACACTCCAGCTTGTCACGTCATTATTATTTGTTTGACGGCCAAATCTAAACAATGCCTTGCCCATAATATTAGCTGAAAACCAGTCACATAATTTAATTATAGGTCGATTTTGACACTTGATAAATCATAGATCATGTACACTAGATTTCTAGAGCATTGCGACCCAATGAAGCCTGCTTATTGTCTCTTTCAATATACATATGAGTTTATTTTCAAATTAATATTTATATAATTGCTTGATTTTTAACCATTTTTTAGAAAAATAAAAATTTGCCACATTAAACAGGATTTCGGGTAAATTCCAATGTGTCAGACTTGTAAAATGTTATTGTTTATATGACTGCTTACATGCTTATAGTTAATGAGATACAAGGCGAACGACTTGATTTGGATACGCCACCATAAAGGGGTATCACATGACCAGATACCCATTGCAGCCAGATTTGAAAATGCTGATCTACACAATGCTTCCAGTGGCTGTGACACAACCAATATGCAATTATTCTTTCCAAATTTGTTACACGATGTTAACAATGCACTGGGCCACATAACATATATCACCAATGAATGTTCTAGTAAAAAATGGCTACCTACTCCCTCACATAGTAGTGTCATACCCCCTAATTTTGAAAAAAAATTACATTTTGGCATCTGATATGTACCATGCTATTCGTGATTGCTACTGTTGTATGCCTTTTCCAAGCAAACTGGAAAGGTCAACTGTGGTCTTACCCCTATGGCCAGAGCCAGTCTCCCCATCCATCAATCCCCTTCCGGAGTCAGACCACAGTTGAAAATTGCATTGGTGGCCATGTTAACGTTTTGTTAGATTATAAGAAAACGTGACCACTAAAAATTCTGAAACTTTTTCACAGCATCTGCCATCATCTCATTGACATGCTGACCAAGTTTTATCAAAAATTATTTAAAACGCCCCGACGTGCGATGCCCATCAATTTTGACAAAAATAGCCTTGTATTCATGCGCCCACGTGGCCCATAGCAGAAAAATTCCCATAAATCCCTCCGCCTTTTAAACTCTCAAAAAAATGCACCATTTCACAGCCAATAGCTTCTACAAACAAACCTGTGAATATGCCTGCTCAATTGCACTTATGTCACATCATATGAATTCTTTAAATTCACATATCGCAATTTAATACGCCATACATTCGTGTGAAACAATAAACAGGAAGGTCAACTGTGGTCTTACCCCTTCCGGGTACACGACCGACCGGGGAAAACCCACGTAGGTGTCTTAATTCAACTTCCGACCTCTGCCAAGGCGGGCCCGGGCTGATATTGGGGTGACAACCCATTTACTACGTCAAAGGCTGGGAGAGTTCGTTCGTTCGTTACAACATGTGGCATGGGAGACCAATAGAAACAACACACGCTGCCCAGGAAGTGAAGCAGTCAACAATATGACGCAATACTAAAAGCACAACCGATAAGAATAATAGGATAACTAAGCAACCGTGCAAACCCGTGTAGCTACGGCAGTGTACATCGTGGCACGACGACCGTGCAAACCCGTGTAGCTACGGCAGTGTACATCGCGACACGACGACCGTGCAAACCCGTGTAGCTACGGCAGTGTACATCGCGACACGACGACCGTGCAAACCCGTGTAGCTACGGTAGTGTACATCGCGACACGACGACCGTGCAAACCCGTGTAGCTACGGCAGTGTACATCGCGACACGACGACCGTGCAAACCCGTGTAGCTACGACAGTGTACATCGCGACACGACGACCGTGCAAACCCGTGTAGCTACGGTAGTGTACATCGCGACACGACGACCGTGCAAACCCGTGTAGCTACGGCAGTGTACATCGTGGCACGACGACCGTGCAAACCCGTGTAGCTACGGCAGTGTACATCGCGGCACGACGACCGTGCAAACCCGTGTAGCTACGGCAGTGTACATCGTGACACGACGACCGCACCGGCGACGTGTCATCACATCAGACGACAAGTATAGGCGGTTATCATGAGAGGCATATAAAATACGTAGACCTCGAGTGTCTAGATCTAAACAGCGTCGGCGTATAGAAAACACCATAATATAAACAAACCACGCCGAACTAGTCAGTTACCGGGCAATCTAAAGTTAATAAAAAACAAAACAAAAACACCTACATCACACGGACGGAGGAGACAACATCAAGACAACAGTATAAAATGTCCTGGCAGAAAACCGGAATTACAGAAATGCACTCGGTGTGTAAAATACACTTGTAATTCAACCGACCTCCTCGAAGGCAGAGGCAAGTTCTACCGTGTAACCCTACAACGCGATTAACTTGGGGGATCAAATCAGCTGTTGCAATAGACTTCGAACAATTTTGAGTAGCAAGAGCGGGACTATTTGAAATGAGGCTCCGGTGGGCATCGAGGATGGCGGGTCGACGAGAAACCTCGTGTTTGGCGACGAACGAGGAAGGCGCGGGTCGACGAGAAACCTCGTGTTTGGCGACGAACGAGGAAGGCGCGGGTCGACGAGAAACCTCGTGTTGGGCGACGAACGAGGAAGGCGCGGGTCGACGAGAAACCTCGTGTTTGGCGACGAACGAGGAAGGCGCGGGTCGACGAGAAACCTCGTGTTTGGCGACGAACGAGGAAGGCGCGGGTCGACGAGAAACCTAGGGTTTGGCGACGAACGAGGAAGGCGCGGGTCGACGAGAAACCTCGGGTTTGGCGACGAAGAGACGCGGTTTTCGGATTATCAAGTAACCGACAATTAACATACAACAAATCAAAAGAAATACAAGGACGGAATTCAACCACGTTAAGTGGCCGGCAATAGAATCCCATTGGACGTGGGACCCCTTGGGAGCCACCAACGTGGTTAACGTGTCCAATTTGACAACCAGGAGAACTGGTGCGGCTCTCCCGGCAGGTGACCAAATGGTAATTAAGAGCTTGTGAATAAACCAAGCCAGACAGATGAAACGATAAGAAGTCAATTACCGGCAGCTTCCATTCGACCTTTGATGACCGGCAAAAATTACTACGCAGTGTCCAGGATGCCCGGTTGATACGGCAGACCGGCTGGACCGTAATTAGATACAAGCCCTGATTAAATGGTTGCCCTGTCCTGGTTTACCTGGACAGTAAGAGCGATAATCCTCGCCATGCGACAAGACCGCAAATATACCCGCAGTTCTTTACTTTCGTTCTCCGGGGTAGCCTTTCGGCGTATATAGTTACTTAACACTGCTGCCGATGTGACTGTTTATTCGTCAGGATACCCGGGGATGCGTAGTCCATACTCACTGTATATCTTAACACTACTGTCGATGTGACTGTTTATTCGTCAGGATACTCGGGGACAGCGTAGTCCATACTCACTGTATATCTTAACACTGCTGCCGATGTGACTGTTTATTCGTCAGGATACCCGGGGACGCGCAGTCCATACTCACTGTATATCTTAACACTGATGTCGATGTGAATGTTTATTCGTCAGAATACCCGGGGACAGCGTAGTCCATACTCGTTGTATATCTTAAAACTACTGCCGATCTGACTGTTTATTCGTCAGGATACCCGGGGACAGCGTAGTCCATACTCGTTGTATATCTTAACACTACTGCCGATCTGACTGTTTATTCGTCAGGATACCCGGGGGCAGCGTAGTCCATACTCGCTGTATATCTTAACACTACTGTCGATGTGACTGTTTATTCGTCAGGATACCCGGGGGCAGCGTAGTCCATACTCGCTGTATATCTTAACACTACTGTCGATGTGACTGTTTATTCGTCAGGATACCCGGGGACAGCGTAGTCCATACTCACTGTATATCTTAACACTACTATAACACGTTCCACGTGATTGTCATCTTCTTTCTCGGCGGCCGCCCATCGCCTCTGGGTGAGAGATAACGCATGATATATGTACTGGATAACGCGTTCCACGTGATTGTCATCTTCTTGATCCAAAATGCCACAAACGGCATAATCACTTGCATCAGTACAGAGTTTGAACGGTCTGTCTAAGCGGCCATCTCACATACATAATAACACATTTATAATAAAAATACCTCTTTCTGTCAATCAAAGAAGTACTTTAGCATTGAAATATTACTCTTGGGAGTTGTTTGCAATCACTTTATGTTTATAAGTTGTGTATCTTTATAGACTACATATTATATACCTAAATTGGATATTATAGAAAGCCAGACCACACCTCTTATGTACTTGCTGAGGTTCGACATAATTATTTATTCAATTTGACTGCTCCAAGCATTTGTACATGACAAAGCAAGTAATAAGTTTGTTTTAATGAAACCAGTCTAAAAGAAATGCTGCTACAGCTTCCTCTGTCTCCAGCGGGTAGCTCGTCTTAACTGTTATCATCTCGTTGTTTACTTCTCCCTATATTCACCCTGGCACACTGTCGGTGTCTCTCCCGCTCCAGTCTGGCGGCTCTTCCTCTGTTGCCAGCATGTAGCTCGTCTTAACTGTTATCATCTCGTTGTTTACTTCTCCCTATATTCACCCTGGCATACTGTCGGTGTCTCTCTCGCTCCAGTCTGGCGGCTCTTCCTCTGTTGCCAGCGGGTAGCTCGTCTTAACTGTTATCATCTCGTTGTTTACTTCTCCCTATATTCACCCTGGCATACTGTCGGTGTCTCTCTCGCTCCAGTCTGGCTGCTCTTCCTCTGCTGCCAGCGTGTAGCTCGTCTTAACTGTTATCATCCCATTGTTTACTTCTCCCTATATTCACCCTGACACACTGTCGGTGTCTTTCCCGCTCCAGTCTGGCTGCTCTTCTCTCTGCATCTGTTGCATAAAGGCTTTTCCGACCCATCTTCGGTTTAGTAATACGTCAAAAGCCCTAATCATGAAAACCACTGTCATCTGAAATATGTACATGTTTCTTCACGCAAGTAGAATGGATAAAACTCCAGAAATTGTTTTGGAAGAGAAATAAAGTATTATTTACAAGTTTTATTAAGCATGCAGCTTGGCATATTTAGGGGGACTGAGCTATGGCTCCCTTTCGGATAATATATTTTGCTATACCAAATTTGAATCATCATCAATAGTTGGCTAAGGCCAGATCAATGATGAGCCGTTTCCGTAGATGAGTCATTTGGATGTATAGTTCATTACGGATGGAAATTCAGCCACTTCAACATCAAGGTGTTTGCAGGCTAGCTTAGTGTATGTTTTCCTTCTCTGCCTATGCCCATGTACGTGACACTGATTTGAATCGTTTCTTTGTACGTGTTACTGTGTCCATTGATGTTCGTTATTGCGCTAAGTTTCATGTGCTAATGACGAAACTCGAAAGTAACGTAATGTTACGACATTGACAACAGGCAATAGCCAAACTAGGTGTCGGTGACATAACATGTCAATAATGAATCATTGCGTGTCTTAAGTTCGTTCATCGTCCAACTCCGTGTCCCCTTGTCTTGGTATTGTGTTGTTTTTCTCTTCTGCGTGAACGATTCGGTGAACGTTTATGTTGAACTAGCAGCTACAATTGTTAATAAACCTGGCTGGCCAGTCATCATTCAGAGTAAACATTTTCGGTTTGAGACGAATGACACAATAGTGCATTGTCACGGAATTGCGTGACGCACGAACATGGGATACTCTAGTCTAGACTAGTAACAAACATTTAGGCCTAACCACGTGCACGGACAACGCGACGATTTGACGACACTAACTTCTATCAAACTTTATATCACTGAAGTCAAGAATGTCTTGATTTTACTTTAGTCTAGATCTACCAGATGATTAATTAAACGGACTTTAATCAAATGGCACACGATGCAACGTACACCAACGTTGTCAGACATTGCCGGCACCATGGCTACAACATAAACTGACGTCAGAGATGAAGACTTTGATAAACAAATCAACATGGTTACCGCTACTTTGGTGTTTCTCACAATATGCCCTACAGACACCTCTGTAATTTAAAACACCATCCTTGACATTTACTAATAGCAACAGAATAATTAGCATGCAAACCACAACTAACTGTCATATTCAACCTTTGGAACGTTTACGAGATGCAAACGACTACTTACAGCAGAAGGCCGGAAACGTACTGCTAATTTTACAATTGCGCATGTCTGACACGTCACCCAGTCGACAGCGGGATTCCCTGGTAGATTATATTCAACGAGCCAGCGGAATAATAAACGTATGGCACGCGGATAGAATTTTTCGTCTTTTGCACCGTTTTATCTTAAAATGGCGTATTATGTGAAAAACGTTTATATGGAGTTGAGGAATGTGATATATAGTGGATGGGGTGTGTTGATTAACTGGAAATTTGTATTTAAAAGATGGACGATCTCAGAATGCAACTTTAAATCCGCGCGCCGCCGTCGTCGGTTTGTATCAGCAGTTGTTGTTGTTGTTGACCGCCGTCGTTCGCGCTGTCGCCGCTACTAAACGACCACGCGGTCGCATATAGGTCGGTATCGCTCCAAGCATTGCGTATAGTGAGTGTTCAGCGGCGAGCGACTCGGCTGCCGCGCGACCCAAACCGAACGCCGCCGAGGCTGCTCCGCTGTCGCAGCTTTGGTTCAAGGGATTCGGCTTGATGGCGCCGTTGGTGATGGCTCGCGTCGTGACTTCGATCGGTTGTTAAACGGAATCGATTTGTAGGTTTTTGTGCGTATATAACTAGATGACGGCCGTTCGAACCGCTGGGTTTATAAACGGAGGTTCGCCGACGTTGGTGCTCTCGACTCGAGCCACCGAAATACCCCCAACAAATCTCTTAACTATCGTATAAACGACGGGTTGATGTTGGCGTAGTGTCCGGCGTTGACACAGTTAGCCACCGCGATCAGGTTGGCGTAGATTTGGTCTGTCTCAGGCGCCACCGCGAACAGTTGTTCTTGAAGCGAGTCTACGTCGGGTAGCTGGCGGTTGTTGAGACCGGCGTCCAATCGGTCGTATCGGGACCCAGCACTCGCAGCAGGCACTTTAAGTGCTCCAACAGCGTAGAGCAGGTGTTCATCTCGGCCGAAATTGTGACGTTGTCGTTGAAGGCGCACACGTCGTTGAACGAGACGAGATTCTGGGAGTAGTTGTACAGCGCGTTGTACAATTCGCCACAGTGCGGCGACGCGCCGTCGATGGCCTCTCGTTGAGGCGCTACGGAGGGCGCGACACTTTGGTTATAATAACAAAAGACCAAACAGAGCAACGTTGGCTGGACGATCGCGTTGTTGGAGACGACATAGTTGTAGGCCTATACGACGGCAACGTTTCGAGACAGGCATTCGTTATAATAACAAAATACTAAACAGAGCAACGTTGGCTGGACGATCGCGTTGTTGGAGACGACATAGTTGTATACGACGGCAACGTTTCGAGCCAAGCATTCGTTATAATAACAAAATAGGTCATTGAACCTACAATACATAAAGTATTTGGACCTACACTACATAAAGTTGTAGGTCCTTGGACCTACAATACATAAAGTTGTAGGTCATTGAACCTACAAAAACCTAAAGTAGCAGGTCTTTGGACCTGCAGTACATAAAGTTGTAGGTCCTTGGACCTACAATACATAAAGTTGTAGGTATTTGGACCTACAATACATAAAGTTGTAGGTCCTTGGACCTACAATACATAAAGTAGCAGGTATTTGGACCTTCAATACATAAAGTAGCAGGTCTTTGGACCTACAATACGTAAAGTAGCAGGTCTTTGGACCTACAATACATAAAGTTGTAGGTCTTTTGACCTACAATACAAAAATATGTAGGTTTTTGGAACTACAATACATAAAGTAGCAGGTCTTTGGATCTATAATACATAAAGTAGCAGGTCTTTGGACCTACACTACATAAAGTTGTAGGTCCTTGGACCTACAATGCGTAAAGTTGTAGGTCATTGAACCTACAAAAACCAATGTCAAAAAAGATAAGACGAGCGGAAGCGCACAAGCCAAAGTCCACCAAAAGTGACTGACCAGTGTGAAAAAGACAAGACGAGTGGACACGCACAAGCCAAAATCCACCAACAACGACTGACCAACGTCAAAAAAAGACAAGACAAGTGGGAGCGCACAAGCCAAAGTCCACCAACAGCGACTGACCAGTGTGAAAAAGACAAGACGAGTGGAAATGCACAAGCCAAACAAAGTCCACTAACAGCGACTGACCAATGTGATTGGGAGCGCACAAGCCAAAGTTCACCAACAGCGACTGACCAGTGTCAAAAAAGACAAGACGAGTGGGAGCGCACAAACCAAAGTCCACCAACAGCGACTGACCAGTGTCAAAAAAGACAAGACGGGTGGAATTGCACAAGCCAAAGTCCACCAACAGCGTTACAGTTTACCCATACCTCCTACAGTTTACCCATAACTCCTACAGTTTACCCATAATTCCTACAGGTTACCCATAACTCCTATAGTTTACCCATAATTCCTACAGGTTACCCATAACTCCTACAGTTTACCCATAATTCCTACAATTTACCCATACCTCCTACAGTTTACCGTGAAAGTTTGCTGATGATGCACTGTTTTTTGGTTTTTCCCGTAGAGTTTCACATTTAAAAAAATTCACATTTCACATTTCTGTGAAATGCGAAACAGTGGCTGACCAATGTCAAAAAGACAAGACGAATGGAAGCGCACAAGCCCATGTTAAATACCGGATCGATGTGTCTGGACACATTTCGCGGGAAATATGGTTCAAACCTGTTCAAACCGACGTGTCTTGACACATTTCGCGACCTTTTGACCTTTTAACTTCGCGGTGTTTATAGAAAATTCCATGACGTCATTCGAACGTTCCAGAAAGCGGCGGTGTTTGTTTTGTTGACCTTGACCTTTTGACCTCGCGGTGTTCTTGCAGACTCGTATCATTATAGGCGATATGTAGGTGTCGACGCGAAACGACATGCATCGAAAAGTTCTCTATATAATGCAACGATGCGATATGCGTCGTATAGCTTACATGCACGTTTTTCCTTCTGCATGCACGAATTTTCGTCCGCTAGGTTTCAGTCTGCTAGCAGGGTGAAAATGCGGGATGGTGTTTCTTTTCGTGAGCGTGGTAAATTCCATGACGTCGATCGAACGTGCCAGAAAAGAAGAAAAAAACTACATGAAACCGGTTCAAACCGGTTCTGTACCCAGACACGTCTCGAAAAGCGCGTCATAATCGTCAGTATTAAACCGAAGACGACCTTTGACCTTTCATTAGGGTTAATAACCCTACAGGGTTCGTATTAGGGTTCACTCCAGACTATAGAATTAGGGTTACTAACCTTAGCCCCAACTGGAAATTGAATAAGTACAAAAGGTCGGTAACCTTTGATCTTTGACTTTCTTTAGGATTACTAACCCTACAGGGTCCGTATTAGGATTCACTACAGACGTCAGAATTAGGGTTACTAACCCTAACCCTAACTGGCAATCGTATCAGCACAAAAGTCGGTGACCTTCGACCTTGCCCCGCAGCGCAGTCTGGTAATCGTATCAGCGAAAAACAGTGCCCCAAAACAAGATGGCAGCCTCCATAGAGAGGTCACGTGATATGCAAATGAGGAACTGTGACGTAGCAGCGGCTCCTGGTGACCGTATCATCGCAAAAAACATGGCAGCAAAACAAGATGGCGGCATCTATAGAGAAGTCATGATATGCAAATGAGGAACTGTGACGTCATAAGTCACGTGACGGCTCTCGACCAATCAGAACAGTCGAAACTAGGTCACAAACCGTCAACACACTTGACCCGTAGCGCCCCCTGGTGACAGTTTCACCACAAAAGGGTGCAATATATGCTAATTTATGCAAATATAGGCGTCATATGTCACGTGACGGCTCTCGACCAATCAGAATGAATCCCTGTGGCGCCCCCTGGTGGTGAAACTGCTATCGACCAATCCGAAAGCGCTCCTCATTTGAACGATAATAGGGGATTTCACGTGGCGCCCCTTGGCGGCAATAAGCGCACGACCAATCAGAACGCTCCATTTCAAATTTCCAACAATCAGAATGAAGCAAATTGCTCCCCAATTTTGGTGCTTCAGAATTGCACACATACTACTGACGGGTCGCAAATATTTACGTCATGTCGTAGATATAATAGCGACGCGAGGGTATTCGGTCTTTTTGACGGGCCTGTGCTTCCACATTCGAGACGCTGCGGCCACGCCTTGGGCTCCTCGTCGTCTCCCGGCTCGATGCGTAGATTCTGTGCGCTCACCGCCGTCGTTCCCAACATGTCTAGATGGGAATTACTTTTTTAAGCTAACTCGAATTTAGTTTATATGTGATGTCGCGTTTGCGCTTGTTGGAGAAGAGCTACCGTTGGGGACGCAGCAGCGAGCCGCCGCCGTTGCCCCCGCCGTCGCCATCGCCGCCCCGCATGTAGGCTCCAGTAGAGTCGAGCTCTCTCTTTCTCTTGTTTGAAAAAGTACAGACGCGGTGTCCATCGCGGTAACACTTGGCCAGGGCAGCCGCCCAACAGCGTCGTTTGAAGGGTTTCCATTTTGTCGAGAATCTCTACGAGAGTAATATCGACTGTCGGGGTCGTGACGACCAAAAATTCATCGTTGTGGATTTGAGCGAGTAAACTAGACGAACGGTGTTGCCCAAAGCTGCGGCCTTTGACGTCGGCGGCTGCGACTATACGGAACTTCTGAGATCGTTGTTGTTAACGTCCAACGCGGTCAGCGTCCCGTAGTCGACGCCCGCGCTACGTAGCCGCTTCGAAAGATCGGTAAAACAAACGCGTTTTAATATGGTGGGTATTTTTTGACGACGGCATCGAATTAAACGACGGTGCGCGCTTTGAGGTTGTTGACGGGCGCCGAACTACGCTAGACGCCATGAACCACCGCACTACCAAGTCCTACGGCCAGTCGTACGACGCGGCGTCGAGGCGCTTGCATCGCTACATGGTCCAGACGGCTTCCAGCGCGGGCGTGGGAGGGTGCGGGAGGCATGGGCGGGTGCGAGGGGCGCTGGGTCTCAACAAATAGTGTAACTCTATTTCTAATACCGATAGCTGGGAAGCGTATAACAATGTGTGACTGCTTCAAACCATAATCGCTGTCGGCTATGTTGGTGCGGGCGGTGTTGCTGTAGGCGGTGTTAGAGCTGTGTTGGTATCGGCGGTATTTGTGTCCGCGGTGTTGTCAGTGTTGTTAGTAATGACGGTGTTGGTGCCGATAGTTTTTGTACTGATAGTGTTGGTGTCGGCGGTGTTGTTGGTGTGGATGTTGGTGTCGACGGTGTTGGTGCAAGCGTTGTTCTTGCTGTCGGTGTTAGCGATGCTTGGACTGGCGATCCCAACAAACAACATATTTTATGAATAGCCCGGTGTGTCTATATTCCTAATACCGATAGTTGGGAAGTATGATTCGCAGGAACGAAACGGTTAGTCAGACATAGCAGGGCCGGATTTTAATTATGTTACAAAAAAATAATATTCTCGCTCTTTGGTGGTTGCTTGTCTATAACAATACTAATAAGTGACGGCTTCAAGTCATAATCGTGTGTGTTTAGATACCATCTTCATATATGTATATATATATATATATATATATATATATATATATATATATATATATATATATATATATATATATATATATATATATGTCCCATTTCTTTGCCGCGAATGTCTGACTGACAAGTCTGACAAGTAACAGCTCACGAGTCGTCTCAGTTAGTTCTCTCTACGTGGCCAACACAATTCGTGGCGCATTTTATTATATAATCGATCCCGCGATGCATTGCGTTGATAAACAACATCTGTGTGTGAACCGGGTGAAGGGCACTTAATGTGTTGATAATTATCTAAATGACCCCAAATACGTTTTATACATATGTTAAAATCATAGTTTTCAAGTTTGAAAACAACCAAGTCTATGCCCCTTAACGTGCAACATTTGAATTGATATATATATATATATATATATATATATATATATATATATTAACTGTTCTATGATATATATATATATATATATATATGTATATATATATATATATATATAAAAACTGTTCTATGATATATATATATATATATATATATATATATATATATATATATATATATATATAAATACTCTTTTATATATATTTTATATATATATATATATATATATATATATATATATATATATATATATATATATATATATATATATATATATATATATATATATATATATATATATAAACTGTTCTATGATATATACTAATTCACTAACACATTTTATTCATGGATCAATATTAACTAAAATTACATATAAAGTTGCCCTAAAATCATAGCTCTTGTTCTAAATATATACCCTTAATAAAAAGCGTTGCGTGCGTTGACGTGGATTATTTTGGGAAGATGTTGGAACATTGTATCAAAGTTGGCGACGGACGAGTCCATTGTTACGATGGAGGGGTCAGAGGTTACTGTTTATTACACACAAAACAAATGTACATCTTGAAAAAGTTACACGACATAAACTAAAACTGTCTTTCAGGTGAAACATTAAACTATAGCTGGTGACAATTTTCTGTCACATGCTTCACGCGTCACTGGCAACGACATATAAAGTAGGTTTAGTGATTGTCACTGGTGTCGTCTGAACTTGAAGGCGACAAGTGGGCGTTGTCATCATTGTTGTCATCAAAAGACGATGAGTTGTCTTCGTCATCTGCTGTCGTATAGACACCACCAGTATTTGTCATCTCTGACAGTGTCGTTCGACAGTGGCCGCCAGTAGAACAGCTCGTACTGTCCACCGTCACACCGACTGAAACAGTCCACGGTCACACCGACTGCCACAGTCTACGGTCACACCGACTGCCACAGTCCACGGTCACACCGACTGCCACAGTCCACCGTCACACCGACTGCCACAGTCCACGGTCACACCGACTGCCACAGTCTTCTTCTGACGGAGGCTCCTGGTCGTCCAGTCTACAAAAACAGTTACACTCCGTCGTCCAGGCGTGTGACAGTGCGTGTGTACGAGTGTGCGTGTGACCGATCATGCGTGTGTATGCATATGTGCGTGCGTGCGTACGTGTGTGTGTTTGTGTGTGCGTGCGTGTGTGTGTCACTGTTAAGAGACAAGAGATCTACTCACTCTACAACCTTCACTCTCCCCCAAGTGATCTCCTTCACTCGCTCCAGGCCGAGTGGTGAGATGTGATTCCCCTCGAGCCTACAACAAACACACAGAGACGTCCTGTCACATCTCACCTTCGACCTCTTCCCCGCTCACACATCCCACCTTCATTCACATACCCTCGCCTCTCCACCCCACTCACACGTTCTTACACTACTTGTCCTGCTGCAAATGAAGATTATACGGGGTAAACACAGACACCCCCACACAGAATGATCTCGTCTGGCGCCGACTGTTGATGTAGAAAGTCATTCCAGATTTTTTTTTCCATTTTAAATATAAATAACGATTTAATTTTACAACAAATAATAATAATAATATGTCGCCAATAAGACGGTGGATGACAATGACACATTTGGTGACACTACATAGTACCATCATTTCAATAAGAAAATAATTTGCGACGTCAGGCGACAGTGTGACATGCTTTTTGGGAAAGTGTTGTGTGGAATAAAAAACCACAAAAACCACAACGTCAACATTTCTCTTACAAATGACACTTGACGACATAAACTCGGCGATGACTGTCACAAAGTGTTATCGTCGGGGGTAGAGTATAAAGGGACCCGTCAGACGGGGTAATTGCCCGGATGATTGGAGATTGGCGGTGAAATAACACACAAGGTCAACGACTTACAAGAGGATCCGTAGCTCCGGCAAGATTGCAGCACGATCAGCAATGTTGAAGGCTGTGTCATCGTTTATGTGACACCACTCCAACCTACAAATGTCAAGAGTAAAGTGAGCACGACACATGTGACACTGTCTACAATGTCAATGCAATGCCAAGGCAATGGAAGATAATTGAGTAGGTTCGTGCGTACGCACTAAATAGCGTGTGTGTGTGTGTCTGTGTGTGCGTGCGTGCGTGTGCCATGTCGCGCGAGTCGAGGAAACCGGCCGAATTCGACCTATATTTATGTCAAGCCGTACAATCTTTTTTCATTTTACCACTTTGTTCCAATTATTAATTTTTTTTATAACAACCAGGCTTGACATAGCGCTTTATAAAACACATACGCATATACTTGTATTGAATATATAACGTTAATGTAGTAAATTTTTTCTCTTATATTTAACACATTTTAATTATTCCTACTTTTATGACAAGACTGGCTTGCCATACATCTACCACAAAAGGAGCTATTATTATTATCACGTGGCCAAGAACGAGACACGCGTCAGCAGACGCTCAATAATAATGTATGTAAGCATGCAAAGTCGGTTTATATCAAGGTATGTATATCATAAACGTGTTCCATGTTATATTATATATAAAGATACATTTTGTTCACACAAGACTCTGTATCGTTATTGTCGTAGACAGATGCTGTGACGTCTCTAACGCGATATCAAGCGAGATTTCAATAGGTCGAAAAATGGCGTGGGTCGAAAACTGCACCGGTAACTATAATTGTATTTTTATTTAAATTGGACGAACAGCATGGCATAATTTATGTAGTAATTACAGACACAGCAAAATCTTCAAATAATCGATATTTTATCGATAGCGCAGGCTAGAGCAGACGCCGTCCAGTTTTGCTTTTTTCAAATGTGTCGTGCATGGAATATGCTCCCCTAAAAACTTAAATATCAAAATAATATTAATGGTAACCAAATAACAAACCATATCAACAAGTCGGTATCCATTCGATGCACTTGCACGGAATTTAAAGTGTTATTTTCTTCAGATAAATTAGGATTGCTGTTTAGTAATTATTAGTAAGTGGGTGTATGTTTGCGTAAGTGTGTGTTATATATATATATATATATATATATATATATATATATATATATATATATATATATATATATATATATATATATATATATATATATATATTATATATATGTATATATATATATATATATATATATATATATATATATATATATATATATATATATATATATATATATATATATATATATATATATATATAGATATATAGATAGCGGGTTGATGACGTGTAGCGCTTGGTAGCAGCTCCTTCAAGAGGGTCCGTGGACTCGACGTGTTTTGTAAGAATAATTTTAACATGTTCTTAGTATTGTGTGTAAAGTTGCAGTGATCACTTACTACAACACTGTTTTATCTTAGTAACATTTATTTTATTGGATTTATGTGTGAATCTACATCTGAACCTGGTCTGGTCCGTCTGGTGGAGACCAGCGAGACGTTCCCATATATTCGTGGATGTGCGAACAACCTACTGCTAGTGCTAGACACGTACACAGCCGTACGTACGTGCGTCCACACCAATAATATCGATGTGAATGCAAACACATATTTAAACATCCAAACCGCCCCCAGAAATTGAATGGTCGATCCATCTTGGAGTGCAAGAACGAGTCAGACAGCTGATTGTGCCTACCCGGCGCCAAGCGCCACTAGTTAGAAGTATGACGGACACAGTCCAGCGGATCGCCTTTCCCTTCAACTTTCAACCCAGAGGTTGCGTGTCTTTCAGGCTGCGCTTGGGTTAGACGAGGATGCACAAGCTGATATAAACAACATAACTAATCTACAATCGCTCTGTGAGATAAGATTGTTAAGTCGTGCGAACGGTATGTGTACATTCAAGTCTACATTCACTGCTGTAGTCATTGCCTTGGATTATTTTGAAGAATATGGGGACGGCAAAGCCAGACGGCACTTGACGGCTTTTTCTTGCCACATGTCTACATTGCAACCTCTACCAAAGGGGCGTCCACTACGATCGTTCAGCTGCAGCAGGAGAGGGCCGACTCAGAAGTATGGAATGCATTCTTTGACAGAGGTATATACAACTGGGCAGGAATATTTGAGATTAAGGCGAGCAATCCGCGTCAGAACGTGCCCGCTGATACAACTGACGCGCCCAGCCAGAATAGGGGGCAAGTTATCTGCCGGTCGCGGATAACTTGATGCAGGAAATTGACACACGTCTGTTAGTAGTTCAATATCATTATGTGGCCCAGTATCTCACACCACGACACCGGGTGAATCTTGACGCCCATGCCCCTGTAATATGGCCGACTATCACTGCGAGGCCGACGATACATACGTACCATCGTTGACGTCCGTGTCCCTGTAATCTCGCGGACTGTCACGGCGAGGCCGACGATACATACGTACCATCGTTGACATCCGTGTCCCTGTAATCTTGAGGACTATCACGGCGAGGCCGATGACACCGCGGCATACAAGCGAACTGACATACGAGACGAGGGCATTACGTCGTGCTGAGCGTAACTGGCCACAATTAGGTTTGTCAGTACATCATCAGATATACATCGGCTTGCGCAACATCTTCCGAAAATCAGCTATGACGGCACGATCGCAATACTACTGGTACCAACATCCAACATGTCCACCAGATCGTAAACACACTACTTGGCCGCTACTGGAAGACGCAACACCAGCTTCGCTTGCTGCGAGATTCCAGATTAGCTTCTCTAAGAAGCGTTGTGTTGCAATATGACTCAACCTCCAATCGATGACGTGGCGAAAAACATGACTGCACTTTTAGTGTGTTTCGAAGTTGCGTCACCGACAGACGTGAAGAACATAATTTTATGTGAGCTCAACCCGTTGCCAACGTCTGTCCTTCAACAGCGCATGATGCTCTATGACCGGTTGTTACACGCGTCATTAATGCGTCTCTCTCCACTGCTGTAGGTCCACAGTCGATAAAGCACGCCGTTGTGACACCAATACTTAAGAAACGAGGCGCTGATGCCAATGTGCGCTCTAATTTCTCTTAGTATCTAACATCTCATTTGTGGCGAAGACAACGGAGCATTTCGTCTCAAGACAGCTGCAACGTTTCATGGACGAGAATGGCATACTGGGAGTCTACCAGAGTGCTTACTGACCACGTCAAAGTGCTGAGACAGCACTCTTGCATATTCATAATGATGTGGCACAATCGACAGATGTATGTCGTGGAGCACTTCTTGTGCTAATTGATCTAACTGGCTACGGTATACGCGGCGAGGCGCATGCGTGGGTGACGTCATACCTACATGGCCGTACTTATGTGGTCCGTGTGATGGAAGAAATGTCCGAGTGCAACGTGATAAAATTCGGAGTTCCGCAAGGGTCGGTTCTTGGAATGGTACTTTTCAACTCTTACATTGCGCCTCTGAAATGATCTGCTGGGTCGCAGACAATGCAGTCGTTCAGGAGTGAGTAGTTCAGTAGTGAGGGTGGTCATGGCATACATTGTTCTAGCCGCTTTGGTCATGGCTGACTGCATTAGCATGGTGGTAAAACAGGTACACACCGGAATATAGTCACAACAACAACACATTTGCTGATACACGCAGTCCGATATGATCTTGGCATACTCATGAAACTGTCTGTAAAATACTTAACAATTAACAACCTAGACCACACCCAAAAAATGAGCGATATTGTTCAGTGGAAACATTGTGCTTGTTATTCGTGGTTTTATAACTAATAGTTTTGTCAAGATTTCAGGTTGTCGCAATGATTGGATGGCGCATGAAAGGAAGTGATTTCAACCCAATGACCTTCATTCTACAATAGTTCTCACGTACCTAGCCTTGTTGGGACAAATACACACACGCACGCACGCACGCACGCACGCACACACACACACACACCTACACACACAAGGGAAACAAGGAGACATTTGTTGTTCAATAAGGTATGTTGCAATTCTCTTACATAATCAACTTTGTACTATTTATTTCTGTGTTCAACCCTAATTGTCGTAGACTAATACCCCAGTTAGCAAGTGAACAATGACGAGATTGGCTTGGGAGAATCTAACGATACTTATCAAGTCATATTATTTAATAGTATTGGCAATACATCACTTAATGGAACATGACTTGACACGTTCGACTAACATATCCTTTGCACATACAGTATTTGTAGGAAGTTTCATGTTGTCATAAATAACATATATGTTAGACATTGTCAACATACTTCAGTGTGTGTAGGTGTGTCATCTGTGACACACTATCAGCGAGGGCTTGCCCACTTGTTGGGTCATCAAAGGTGTTGCTGCCTAGCCTGAGAGAATAAATAATATATGTGTAAATTATTTATTAACATATTTATATGTAACACGTTAGTAGAAAATTAATCAACTGTTGATTTAATCAACTTGCAATTTATATTAATGTGTGCGTGCGTGCGTGCGTGCGTGTCGTGTGAGCGGTCACTTCCTCTTAGCATGTTACTGTGACATTTTAACACAGCTGTTTTTTCATCTAACATCACCTTTTTAGGTCATCTGCGGGTGATGTAAAAAGATTATATGGGAGTCACAGGCTATTGTCATAATTTGTGTGGGGATACTAGAAATAATATAATAGGTTATGTGGTTAACCCTGTTTCATTTGATGTTATCCCCAAATTAGGGAATATGTGTTATCAATTTGTGTTTGGAAAATAAATCATCACTGTCCTTACATCCATAACATACATATGCAATAAGTGTATATATTGATTCATGTGCATACGTACTGTTAACAGGTGTACGAATGGTATGAGCGAGTACTCGTGTACAACGCAATGACACACTATGAACCATATCTTCTTACCTGAGTTCTGTTAGACGTGGCAGATGACCCAGTGCGACGGCCAAAGCTGCTGACCCTTCACCAGACAGGCTGCAGTTCTCCAAACTGCAATACGTATAAATATTGTCAATATAATAATGAAATGAATCTACTGAAGATTACAACACTAAAGTGTGGACTTAGAACTAACAAATAAAGGTGTTAATGGGTGCCAATGGGGTCATTCCATATGAAATCACCCAACAACATTCTTCACCCTCTCAGGTTTAATGACATTTGGCATACACGACATTACACTTTGGACCTGGTGTGAAATTTACCCTGTGAATTAAATAGTTGTAGAGTTATTGAATTTTATAATAAACAAAATGAAAAAAAACGTGTTACCTATGTAGGTAGACATGACTTTGGCTCTATTCATCATAAAGGGCTAATTTTCATCTTAAAATAAAGCCAAGATATTGCCCTATCCACATATCATATGGCAACTTAAAACTATTATGTTGGAAATGTCAATTATCTAGTCAGTTGACCTTGATATACCCAAAATAAGTAAACTCTGATTTTTTTTATTTTTTATGTTTAGGACGTAATTGTATCAGCAGTTTTCAAACAAAACATAACAATGGTCCAAATATTATTATTATATCATAAGCATTTCTGCCAACTAACTTCAAATTGCTGTACCGCAAGTGGGAGCTTTACAATTTATTGAAAATCTATGAATATGTCAATGTATTAGCTTAATTTTAAGACCAAAATCAGCACTATGTCACTATTAGGACCATAATAATGTATACATAGGTGTTAAGCAATTGTGTGAAAATTGGAGAAAAACAATTTATAATTTCTGTATTTCAAGGTCTTATAACGGTCCCACTCAATTTTTTAATTGAAACTTGTTACTACATTGATATTGCTAATGATACAATTTGACTGAAATTGGGGTTTGCAAATGTTTGGTTTGTGAGGTCAAAATCAGTGACCTCAACAACAAATTTGTTTTTTCAACTGCCATGTAATTGGGGACGAAGTTATGTGTTAAAGATGTCACTTTTTTATTACACATTTGTGTTCACTTTATGGCGAAAATGTGTCATGCAGGGTTTTTCGGCTATAATAATATATAACCCTGTACAATTTTGTAATCTTCGAATCGAGAAAATCTGCCTCCCATGTTTATGGCTGCTGTTCGTGCAGACAACACCAGCGCACTTGGCACTGGTGTCATCTACGCACATCTGTAGACAGTATTTCGTTACAAGCAACTGAATATTGTCAAATTTCGGATGGGATTTATGAATCACCAGGTGCTTGCCATGGAAGACTGCAATTCCAACCTTTCATCTACTGATCACAAAAAATTAAGTCTCGTTACACAGTCAGGAATCAGAACATACTTGTACATGTCACAAAGTCACCAAGTAAATGCAGTTAATATTATACGTTACTTTAAAAATTAAGCAACTTTCAGTAGTTTATATGGTTATATATTGTGATAATCACAAAATAGCAAATTACTTTACTATTGACACAGTAGACAGTTTCAGCTATAAGTTTTTCACTCCCAACATACCTCAATACTTAACGTAGCCAATAAATTTAACTTGCCTCACACGTAGCTGTAATACAATTACAGTTAAAGATGAAACTGCCCGTAAAGCACTGGTGTGTGGGGTGTGTGGCAGGAAGTGGGAGGTTGGTCCTACAAATCGCTGGGAGGTGGGCAGTTGGCCTAAACAGTAGGTGTGATGTGGGGATGGAGGGAGGCGGATTCTAAAAATGGGTGGGAGGTTGGCCCCCCAAAACAAGTGGAATTAAGGTTGAGACCCCTGCCACACACCTATTGCAGTGTATTTCTTGGCCTTTGCCATGTCATGCATGAATGATCTTCCATGAGCTGGGATGTTGATTTGTTCATAAACATATAACCTATAGTAAAATTACTTTATTATCCCTGTCCTGTTAAATTAGAACTCTTCTTAAATACGTATATTGCATCGTACATAAAACTTGTGCATGTCTTCTTTGAAATAACATATAAAAAAACTAATAAGTAGTGTAGTTTTACACTTAACGAATAACATATCAATTGAACTTATCTCATATGTAGCCATGATGCAGTTTCACATATAAGTTTAAAACAGTGAACTTACCAATAACACGCTGGTGACGGGGGTGACAAGAAGTAGGAGGTTGGTTCTAAACAAATGGTGGAGGTGGACTCTCAAAAATACGTGGGATTGGTGGGAGGTGGACTCTAAAAATGGTGGTAAGTGGGAGATTGGCCAAAAAAAACAGGTGGGACTGAGGTTGAGTAAGTGTATCTTCTTTGAAATAATGTCTAAAAACTAATAAAAAGAAACTTCACTAATGCAGGCCATTCGGTCAGTATTTACGTATCCGTATCTCAGCGAAACACGTATGGAGAACATGCGACTGGCAAATTCAGCTGACATCAGTGCCTATAAGTTACGGAACTAGCTAAACGTACTGTGTGACAAACTTATCATTGAAACTGTCTACTAGTGTCACTCAAAACAGTGATCTTGTTGACTTGGATGGAGTTCATATTGATATACGTTTTTCTCACTGGAACAAATTACCTACAGAATGTATGTTCATGCTAGCTGCATGAATATGTAAAAAAAGGTAGACATATACCGATTGATAATTTTATTTTCATTCTGTAACATACTTAGTTATACACTATTGTAGATGGTCCAGCCATTCACACATCATTTACATATCAATTATACAACATATATTTACTTATGTACATAAAATAAAAAAAAAATTTAATCATAACATGCATAAAATAAAATAGATAAAAACAGAGAATATTTAAAATGGTAGTGTGGCACTCAAATATTTGTGTAGTGACTTTTTAAAGCTTGCAACAGACTGGCTGTTTTGAATGTCCTGTGGCAAACTATTCCATAACTTCAAATACACTAAAACTGCATTGAAAATAGGCAGTTCTTACTTTAGGTGGTTTTGGCTGTGAGGCATTTCTGGTATTATAGGAGTGAATATTTGATGTAAACATATCACACAAATATTGTGGTGCTAGACCATTCGCACATTTGTACATTAAAACACATTTATGAAAATCCCTTCTTTTTGGAATGATAGCCAGCCTAGCTCTTTGAAGATAGCGCTTCTGTTTTCTCGAGTATTAGACCCAGATATGAGTTTAGAAGCTCTAGATTGTAGTTTCTGGAGTCTGGTTTTGCTAGTTATTGAGGATAAATCATAGACTGCATTTCCGTAATCGACGTTGGTTTGAACTATTGAATTATATAAATGCTTAAGATTGTCAATTGGTACTAATTTATGAAGAGGATTCCTATCTTGGCTGAGGTTTTAGGAATCACGTTATTAATGTGGTCGCCCCATTTGAGATTTGAGTGTATATACTTACCAAGGTAGTTGGCTACTGATACATGCTTGAGTGGTTCATTATTGATATGAATTTTGAATCAGCCATCTTGGTAATGGACTGATGGGAGCCAATTAGAATAAATTCACATTTCTGTACATTAAGACTAAGTCTGTTAATATCAAAATAATCATCTAATTCAGCTGAACACTCAGGTTTTGCAGCGATATATCTCAGGGGGGCAGGTTACACACTGATAAAAATGTTGGACTCTTGATAAGCCAATGGCTTCCTTGTCCACTTGCCATCTGGGCCTTTGCCTTGGATGGCAATATTGCTAAATGTTGTTAAATTATCAAAATGAGCTCATTCGACAGCCTGCATCGTCAACACCTTGAGGCTAGGTGGTGGAAGATAGGAAAAGGTATGAGGGCTATGTTCCTCTTACATTTGAAAGGGGATATTTTGTTAATAGTATGGTATTCCGTGGATATTCCAGCAGTGTGCCACAAAATAAAACTATCAAGATATGAATAAAAAACCATCATTGCAACAATCAACCCGATCACTTAAACCAACATATATATATATATATATATATATATATATATATATATATATATATATATATATATATATATATATATATATATATATATATATATATATATACAAAATTACAGTTTAACCCACTACTTGTTGAATATAGCAACCGAAATAAGGCAATGCAGACTTTTTTCTGGTGCCATTCAATGTACTGTTCCATCGATTGTTACAACCAGTAATGTAATAATCAACCGGTAATGTAATAATCAACCAGTAATGTAATAATTCGAACAGTAATGTAATAAAAATTATGATGATAATGATGATGATGATGATGTTAATGATGATGAAGAAGGTGATGATGAGGGTGATAAATGACTATTATAATTAAGGGGTCATCTTAGTGACAATGATAATTAAAACGATGATGATGATAATTATTATGATGATAATAATGATGATGATAACGACGGTGATGATGAGGGTGATTAATGGATATGATGATGATGCGGAAGAAGATGAAGACAATTAAGCAGTCTAAAAATGTAGGCATACAGTTATAATGTCTATTGTAATAATGCCATTGCTTGATTTTACGTTTACGACAATGGGCTCTAACAACCTGATGTTCAGGTAACTAGCATGGGCTCAGTCACAGGCCTGGCAGTGGGTTGGAGGAGTCTTGATGACAAGTGCATCTACAT
>BSQZ01000100.1:842500-865000 GCA_033239005.1 Lamellibrachia satsuma
TGACACGCTATAAACCACATCTTCTTACCTGAGTTGTGTTAGAAGTGGCAGGTGACCCAGTGCGGCGGCCAAAGCTGATGTCCCCTCACCAGACAGGCTGCAGTTGTCCAAACTGCAATACATATAAATATTGTCAATATAATAATTAATGAAATGGGTGTCAATGGGGTCATTCCATATGAAATCAAACAACAACATTCTTTACCCTCTCAGGTTTTAATGACATTTGACATCCACGTTGGACCTGTTGTAAAATTGAAGTTATTGCATTTTATAAAAAAAAAATGCAAAAAAAATTGTGTTACCCATTAACACGTAGGTAGACATGACGTTGGCTCTAGTTATCTTAAAGGACTGATGTTCATCTTAAACTAAAGCCAAGACATTGCCCTATCCTTAGATCATATGGCAACTTAAAACTATTATGTTGGACATGTCACTGATCTAGACATTTGACCTTGATATACCAAAAATAAATAAACTGATTTTTTTTTTATGTTTAGGACGTAATTGTATCAGCAAATTTTCAAGCAAAATATATACAATGGTACAAATATTATTATTAATATAACAAGCATTTCTGCCAACTAACTTCAAATTGCTGTACCTCAACAACATATCGTGGGATCTTTTTAATTTATTGGAAATCTATGAATAGGGCAATGTATTAGTTTAACTTTAAGACCAAAATCAGAACTATGTCACTATTAGGAGCACAATAATGTGACATAGGTGTTAAAAATGTGTGTGAAAATTGAAGAAAAAATTTCAAATTGCTGTACCTCAAGATCTTATTATGGTCCCACTCTACTTTTTTAAATGAAACTTGTTGATACAATGACATTGCTAATTATATAATTTGATCAAAATCGGGGTTTGCAAATGTTTGGTTTGTCAGGTCAAAATCAGTGACCTTAATAAAAAAAAAAATTTCAACTGCCATGTAGTTAGGGATGAAGTTATGTTTTAAAGACTTCTAGATTCAAGATTTTTTATTGTAGATTTGTGTTCATTTTATATATTAGCATGACATAAATTAATTGTAACTAAAAAAAAGTCCCACAAATTATTGATAAAAATGAAGTTTTCAGTATTGTATTTGCGATTCACGAAAGCGAGTGTCTAAAAACAAAGCCGTAATGTCATTTGGAGGAATGAAATGAGGTGCCTAGTTTCATGTACACTTTAAACAATGGCAGCGTTTTTGCTTTCTTCATTTTACAAATGGTTTAACCTTTTACAAACTGTGCTCGATGACATATATTATATGGATGTTAGTCGAACTTCGACGTGGTGAAAACGTGTCTTGCAGGGTTTTGTCGGTATAAAGCTGAAATAAAACATAGCCCTCAACATATTTCTAATTTTCGAATCGAGAAACCCTGCCTCACACGTTGATGGCTGCGGTTCATGTAGACAACGCCAGCGCACTTGGCACTGATGCTATCTTCTCACATCTGTAGCCAGCACTTGGAGGAGGGAGTTTGGCCCTACAAACTGCTGGCAGGTGGGCAGTTGGCCTAAGCAACAGGTGTGATGTGGGGTTGGTGGGAGGTGGACTCTCAACGTTGGTGGGAGGTTGGCCGCCAAAGCAGGTGGGACGGAAGTTGAGTAAGTATATCTTCTTTGAAGTAACGTCTAAAAACTCATAAGGAACATTTTCACTAATGGAGGCCATTCGGTCAGTATTTACGTCTATGTATCTTTGCACAACACTTATGGAGAACATGCGACCGGGAAATTCAGCTGACATCAGTGCCTATAAGTTACGGAACTAGCGTGAAAAACTAATAGCTGACATTGTCTACTAGTGTCACTCAAAACAGTGATCTTGTTGACTTGGAGTTCAAAAGAAATGTCAAATATGCTATGAATTATCGCGCCTGGGAATTGGACATCTCAATATATGAACTGTGGTCGGTTTTATTTTTAATGTCCTGCTGAATGTGTGTTAAACTCTGATTTTTATTGTTTATTTTTAAAATCATACTTTACGTGCCTGTTTTGTGTCATCCAGACACTAACAAGTTTTAAAACCTAATATTATGTACATACTACAAGGGTAGATTATTAAGGGTGCATTGGGTGTCTGAGAATGTCTAATTTAACAGTGTTTGACAGTAGACTACCACTAGCCGACCTTCTGTCGCTAGAGTACCATTACTTTGACAACAAAATTGTTCCATGGGAAGGTATTCGAATTCCACAAATTGTGCAGGGCCAAAGTCACCTTGGGGTAACTTTGACCCAAATATGTGTATGTTGTATACTGTCCAGCGACTATATACTATATAAGCTGAGACCATACATACATAATTGATTATACAATAATAATAAAAAATATGGAGGGAACCGAAGTTACCATAATCTGCCCAGGCTGGGGTGACTTCGGCCCGGTGCACAAAAACATGTTGTCGTGACACGTGGGACCTCCACATACATTCCATTCACCAACATGGCCGTGTTATTGTAATGCTACATCACATTTCTACGGATTCTGAAATTGTGGTCCTTTTAAAACAAAGTCACACCATAATTAAACATGGGCCAAAGTCACCTGTTTAAATTTCTGAAAGCACAAATTGGGAATATGGCATTATAAATTTATATTTAATTGACACCTTCATTGGATCTTAGATGCTATTATTGTTTTTAGATCGTAGGTCTTAGACTGTGAGTAAATGTTGAGTCCTTGGTATGTATGGTGGGAATCTACCATTCAGAATGTTGGTTAAAATGTTCAAACACTTACTTTTCGTAATTTTCTCAGAACAGTCACATTTAAAAGCATCAAATTCTCAGAATTGCTAGTAAAGGCCTGTAGCATTACAATAAGACCATCATTTTGTTGAGTGGAACCTATATTGACATCCCAGGTTCCATGACAACTAAAATCACCCTAGCTTACGGTACTTAATAAAAAACCTAAAAATTCTCTTTGCTATTTTGGGTTATAAAAAGTGTTTACACTGCATCGCATACAACCTTTAAATTTGGGGCTTGGCCACAGCACCCTCTAGTACTTGGCCACAGCGCCCTCTAGTACTTGGCCACAGCACCCTCTAGTACTTGGCCACAGCGCCATCTAGTACTTGGACACCGTCTAAACTTGTACACTCTGTCATATAATCCATGGTCAGTTCCTAGAAACTGACATGTGCTGAAAACCTTTCTGACAAATGAGCAGCTGTAACTAATGTAAGCAGTTGAAAGCAGAGAATGTCAGTAATAATTAATCAAACTTTTTTCAGCTTCTGCAGAAGGCGACACTCCTGAAATTTCACAAGAAGTCGCGACCCGTCCACTGGAATATGAGGCAACCAAACTGGATGCTGATAATTATTTCTCAAACTAACAGTTGACTTTTCTTGTTGTCAGAAAATGTTTTTGTATAAACATTTAAATTGTCGTCAGTAGTGGATGTACATTACATCAGATATGAATTCCACACAACCTCCTTATCAGGAAATCGTGCACACAACCCTGAATATAGTTTGTTGAAAAGCAGTAAATACGTATGTTGGGAATTCACCACTGTCATAGATGGCAATGTGTCACGTTTACAATGTTTACAAGCAGTAAATACGTATGTTGGGAATCCACCACTCTCATAGATGGCAATGTGTCACGTTTACAATGTTTACATGCAGTAAATACATATGTTGGGAATCTACCACTGTCATAGATGGCAATATATCATGTTTACAATGTTTACAAGCAGTAAATACATATGTTTGGAATCTACCACTGTCATAGATGGCAATATGTCATATTTACAATGTTTACAAGCAATAAATATGTATGTTGGTAATCTACCACTGTCATAGTTGGCAATGTGTCATTTTTAGAATCAGTAAATACATATGTTGGGAATCTACCATTGTTATAGATGGCAATGTGTCATGTTTACAAGCAGTAAATATGTATGGTGGGAATCTACCACTGTCTTTGATGGCAATGTGTCATGCTTACATGTTTACAAGCAGTAAATATGTATGTTGGTAATCTACCACTGTCATAGATGGCAATGTGTCATGCTTACATGTTTACAAGCAGTAAATATGTATGTTGGTAATCTACCACTGTCATAGATGGCAATGTGTCATTTTTAGAATCAGTAAATACATATGTTGGGAATCTACCACTGTCATAGATGACAACGTGTCATGTTTACAAGCAGTAAATACGTATGGTGGGAATCTACCACTGTCTTTGATGGCAATGTGTCATGCTTACATGTTTACAAGCAGTAAATATGTATGTTGGGAATCCACCACTGTCATATATGGCAATGGGTCATGTTTACAATGCTTAATTATCACATTTCATGGACTGCTGACTGGAATCATTACATTTCACATGGTTTAATCCTCTTGAGTCAAACATGTTGTACTGACTGGAGTCATTACATTTTACATGGTTTAATTCTCTGGAGTCTAGCAGTTACTCAGGTTGTACTGACTGGAGTCATTACATTTCACATGGTTTAATCCTCTAGAGTCTAACAGTTACTCAGGTTGTACTGACTGGAGTCAGTACATTTCACATGGTTTAATCCTCTAGAGTCTAACAGTTACTCAGGTTGTACTGACTGGAGTCACTACATTTCACATGGTTTAATCCTCTAGTCAAACAGTTAATCAGGTTGTACTGACTGGAGTCATTACATTTCACGTTCACTCTTGAGTCTAACAGTTACTCTGGTTGTACTGACTGGTGTCATTACATTTCACATGGTTTAATTCTGTAGAGTCTAACAGTTACTCAGGTTGTACTGACTGGAGTCACTACATTTCACATGGTTTAACTCTGTAGAGTTTAACAGTTACTCAGGTTGTACTGACTGGAGTCACTACATTTCACATGGTTTAATTATGTAGAGTCAAACAGTTACTCAAGTTGTACTGACTGGTGTCATTACATTTCACATGGTTTAATTCTGTAGAGTCTAACATTACTCTGGTTGTACTGACTGGTGTCATTACATTTCACATGGTTTAATTATGTAGAGTCAAACAGTTACTCAGGTTGTACTGAGTGGTGTCATTACATTTCACATGGTTTAATTATGTAGAGTCTAACATTACTCTGGTTGTACTGACTGGTGTCATTACATTTCACATGGTTTAATTCTGTAGAGTCAAACAGTTACTCAGGTTGTACTGACTGGTGTCATTACATTTCACATGGTTTAATTCTGTAGAGTCAAACAGTTACTCAGGTTGTACTGACTGGTGTCATTACATTTCACATGGTTTAATTCTGTAGAGTCTAACAGTTACTCAGGTTGTACTGACTGGTGTCATTACATTTCACATGGTTTAATTATGTAGAGTCAAACAGTTACTCAAGTTGTACTGACTGGTGTCATTACATTTCACATGGTTTAATTCTGTAGAGTCTAACAGTTACTCTGGTTGTACTGACTGGTGTTTCACATTTCACATGGTTTAATCCTGAAGAGTCTAACAGTTACTCAGGTTGTATTATGTTACAGCGAGTTTTAGATAATATGCCGAAAACAAGTCCCATGCCAAAGCCTAAGCAAAATGTAACTAGGCATGTCCATCACGTATATCTCTCTCCAAACATCCCATATGGTACAGCATCAATTGAATTTGTGCTAATTAATGTATTTAAGAGGACCTAGGCATTTACACAGGTCCCCTTTCGGTTACGTTGAAACAAAACAAATTGCGAACACATTTTTCCGAGCTTCAGAATCAATATAATTTTGACTTCGACCTCGCATGCTGTCCAAGTTCGTCCGGTTTTTGTGATTGGTAGCCAACGGTTTAGTTGGTAGGCCATGTTGGTTCAGTTGTACCAACAATTATCCAAAATATGTAATGATACCTTAGACATAATTGTTAGGCTGTTGCTATAGGTCCGGACCCGGATGTAGTACAAAATGGCTATTGGTCCAGCACTTCATGTGCGCAAGCGCAATGAGAACCTGCTGGTAAAACATAGCAGCAGCTAAAGTTCCATCACTGCCAGACACCGTGTGAATGAGCCATGCTTATACAGGTCCGGCACTAAAACATTACAACACTAACTGCCACACATCTCACGTAGGCAATAATAAGGCTTATATGACTTGGTCTTCGAAAGGTCGAGTATGTTTATTGCTATATTAGAACATCATTGTTGTCAATCATATATATGTTCAAGCTCAGTTATGTATAAAACCGTACTAAATCATCGAAGTATGAATATATACCTGCCTGCCTAAACTAAAGATGTCTCTAATACTTTTGAGATCGTTGAAGAAGAGAAGAGGCCTATCCTAGCTATACTTTTCAAATAATGATGTATCATTACTTTGTCAAATTTGTGCGTATCAGGTAATATTCCAGTGCTTAGTACCTGGTTTATTAATGATTTGTTGACCGTCTGTATGCGCACATTATAATGCCGCTGGGTATACGCGTACACACTCACTGCACATACAAAGTGGAAAGAGTGCCAGACCAACAGCTGTACAGTTGTGCTTACGGGTCCTGAGCGTTAACCACTGCATAATTTTTTCATCACTGTCGGAAGAATTTTCTAAATTCCATGACATGACGGATGCTTGTTAGATTATGGATGGACTATTCATTAAATTTTTGGGGGTGGGTTCAATTAAAATAAAATGTGTTAGCCACATTTGTGTGGAACCACTTGCATACGTGTGTACGACTATCTCCGCGCCTGATTGTCGTGCGACTTTTCAAAGTCGCTTGCATCAGAAACACACTGTCGTACAGTTGCCACGTTTGCTGTAGTCCACTTTATAACGTCAGAAACACACTGTCGTACAGTTGCCACGTTTTTCTGTAGTCCACTTTATAACATCAGAAACACACTGTCGTACAGTTGCCACGTTTGCTGTAGTCCACTTTATAACATCAGAAACACACTGCCGTACAGTTGCCACGTTTGCTGTAGTCCACTTTATAACATCAGAAACACACTGTCGTACAGTTGCCACGTTTGCTGTAGTCCACTTTATAACATCAGAAACACACTGTCGTACAGTTGCCACGTTTGCTGTAGTCCACTTTATAACATAAGAAACACACTGTCGTACAGTTGCCACGTTTGCTGTAGTCCACTTTATAACATCAGAAACACACTGTCGTACAGTTGCCACGTTTGCAGTAGTCCACTTTATAACGTCAGAAACACACTGTCGTACAGTTGCCACGTTTGCTGTAGTCCACTTTATAACATCAGAAACACACTGTCGTACAGTTGCCACGTTTGCTGTAGTCCACTTTATAACATAAGAAACACACTGTCGTACAGTTGCCACGTTTGCAGTAGTCCACTTTATAACGTCAGAAACACACTGTCGTACAGTTGCCACGTTTGCTGTAGTCCACTTTATAACATCAGAAACACACTGTCGTACAGTTGCCACGTTTGCTGTAGTCCACTTTATAACATAAGAAACACACTGTCGTACAGTTGCCACGTTTGCTGTAGTCCACTTTATAACATCAGAAACACACTGTCGTACAGTTGCCACGTTTGCTGTAGTCCACTTTATGACGTCAGAAACACACTGCCGTACAGTTGCCACGTTTGCTGTAGTCCACTTTATAACATCATCAGCCTCTAGGTAGCGCTTTCAACTCGGCAAATTCAACTTACAAATTCAAAAGTTGCTGACTTAGAGTGCATAATTGTTTGCGCTAACAGTATAGCTTACTCTCCGACATCTTTAACAGGTAACAAGAAATATTTACCATTTTGTTATCATTAATATATTCTAACTGTAAAAGTTTGCAGTTTGGCACAAGTAAATCTCAGTACAAATCCAACATGTCTGTCAATTGGAGCGCGCTGAGAAAAGTTTGGCATTTTTTGGTTGATTTCTTATGGAATTGCCCCAATGCAATGGTCAACATTCTATGTTATGACAATGATATAAATGTGGAATTATGGACGACATATATAGACATCTGCCTGCCTACCAGCATGCCTGGCTGCCTGCATGTCTGTCTGCATGTTCCTCCGTCCATCACTAGCACTAGGGCCGTAAACATTGTAGATGGACCCATGTCCAAAACTATTCACAATTAAAATATGTTTAGAGTGTGGTAAATGACCATTGTTCATTGAACAGTTAATGTCTCAGTACCTAATCTAGTCCAGGAACATTAGGTCTAGAATGGATCCATCGTGGAAATAAAAAGTAGAAAGGTAATTTGCTCAGGATCTTGCAAAATACCAGATTGAACAACATATCAAAAGTCTCCTAGCTTCCCATGTGCATTTGTCACAAGGAGGTTAGATGGATGAGAACTATTATTGACTGTAGGTCACTGGGTTGAAATCACTTCTGTTCGTAAATTCCGCCGTCCAGTTAAATTAAATCTTGATAAAAAATACTATTAGCCATAACAAATAAATGACCCACCAATGGGGTCCATGCTCTATCACAGGGTTTCACCCTGACATACCCTTGTCAGAGAGTCACAGCCTTGCAACAAGCGCTCCACAACTCTCAGAGTCTCAGCTATATCCTACTACCATGAACCTAGAAAGCAACCCTATCATCACCATTCTGTCAGACAGACATTAATTATAATCTTACAATTGCAGCTTCAAAGGGTAATCAAATTCTTGGATTGATTAGAAGAAACATAACATACAAGGGAAAAAAGTTAATTATACCTCTTTATAAAGCAATAGTTAGACCTCATTTAGAATACTGTATACAAGCATGGAGACCATATCGTAAGAAGGATATAGATACGCTTGAACGCATACAAAGGAGAGCAACTAAAATGATTCCAGAACTTAGAGACCTTAGTTATGAAGAACGCCTGAAAGAATGTGTTTTAACAACTCTAGAGACAAGGAGGTTAAGAGGAGATCAGATTGAAGTTTTTAAGATATTGAATGGGTATGAAAATATTGATAGAAATATGTTTTTCTCACTCAAGAAGGATAGCAGAACTAGAGGACATGAGGTAAAATTAGTAAAGGATCAATGTAGATTGGACATCAGGAAGCACTCGTTCTCACAGAGGACAATAAATGAATGGAACAAACTGTCTACAGATTATGTAACTGCTAGCAGCGTGAATATGTTTAAAAACAAGGTTGACACATATCTCAGGAGGGCGGGTTATAAGTAGGTGAACATTGTTGGACTCTCGATAAGCCAATGGCTTCCTTGTCCACTTGCCATCTGGGCCTTTGGCTTGGATGGCAAATCTTGTTAAATCTTGTTAAATAGTTAAGATAACAGTTAGAGACTCCACCACTGTCAAAGACTGCTATATACCCACAATCCAACAATATTATTGCAAGTCCCTAATTTATCAAACAAATATATATTTACATAGTATTATGACCAGGAGTAATTTGGATAGGTGTCACAATAACATTGTACCAATTTAATATGGCTAAGATGTTACTGTTGTGTCTTAATGTTTATTTTTGGACAACACATACACTCCCGGCTTACAGGGTCGGGAAAGTTTTTGGTCTGAAAATAATTACCAGCACCCACAGTGAGACGTAATTGACTCACGGTGACTAGGAGTAATCCCACTGGGTGTCACAATAGCAAAACAAAACAATTTAAAATGGCTAATGGGGTACCATTAATGTGAGGCAAGGGTAGGGTGTTCATATATGATTGGATGTTGACCTCTTAACTTTAAATCTTACCTACCGGGATACACATTTTTACATTTCACACACTAGATATTGTCATACTAAGTTGTTTTCAGCATGTCATCAACTTTAAATTAATCCCAACCACAATGTCATAGTGTAACAAATAAAAAAATTCCATTTTGACCTAAAATTGCACTTTTGTCTTTAATGAGCGATGTTATTCAGTGGAAACATTGTGCTTGTTATTTGTGGTTTTATAGCTAATAGTTTTGTCAAGATTTCAGGTTGTCGCAATGATTGGATGGCGCGTGAAAGGGAGTGATTTCAACCCAATGGCCTTCACTCTACAATAGTTCCCATGTATCTAGCCTTGTTTGTACAAACACAATCAAACATTTGAGTGAAAGGGGGAAGACAAAAGGGAGGCAATCTTAGTCACTCATTAGTTGGTCATGTTGCCGTGTAGTGGTGCAACAGGTTACATATGAAAACAATCAAACATTTGAGTGAAAGGGGGAAGACAAAAGGGAGGCAATCTTAGTCACTCATTACTTGGCCATGCTGCCGTGTTGTGGTGCAACAGGTTACATACGAAAACAATCAAACATTTGAGTGAAAGGGGCGTGGCCCAATACCCCCCTAAATTCACCACTAGCCTCGGTTGATGTCCTACTTGAATATGATGTTCAACAGGTTACGTACAAACACAATCAAACATTTGAGTGAAAGGGGTCGTGGCCCAATGCCCCCCTAAATAGACCTCTGGCCTCGGCTGATGTCCTAGTTGAATACGACATTCAACAGGATCAGTGCTGTACTGTACTCGCCCTATATAATACACGGCCACTTGGAGATGTCATCCGGCACCAACAACTAGATGTGCACTTCTACGGTGATAACACTACGATGACGACACTCTGTCTCCTTCATGAAGAGTGAACCAGAACAGAAAGCGGAAGATGTGTCACGGCTCAAGAGAGAAAAAAGAAAAGATGGATGTGATTGTTTTGCACCAAAGCATGGATTATGCTCTCTAGATAGTATTACAGTTATGGTTGGTGACCAAGAAATATAATAATCGCCGTCTGTCCATCCATCCGTGATCTTAGTGCTTATTATGACGAAACACTAGGCATGACACAACAAGTGAATTCGGTATGACAAACTAGATACTTTCACTGGATAAATATTGGCAGAATCTATCGATTCCTCACCCAAGACTAAAAAACCCTTGTTCATACATATGAAACAACGAAGTTAGATTAATGCAATTCCCTTCTTCACGTCCTGCTCATGACTGAACTTACGAAAATGCAGCACCTAAATAAATATTACCCCCTTCGTGGGCAGATCCAGGCGGTATCCACCAGATCCCCTTTATTGTGGTCAGATTTTTTCATCAAGTCAGAATTAGTTGTCAAGACACCGCGAGGTGATATACTCCTGCACTTGATCCACAGAAGAGGACATTTCTAACATACAAACGTGTGACACAGCCACAAGTAACTACCATACGTAAGTTAGCCGATGCCAACGATTTTCCACAAGATGTAACAGTATTCAATCAGGAAAGCTGAAACGTTTAAAATGTCGGACCTTTGGCAATGAAATGTAGCAGTATGAAGTGGATTTGAAAACGCGTAGGTATTTTGGTGATGACATTCTCAAAACACTGTAGGTGTATTTGACAAAATATTTGGTGAAATCATGTCATTTTGAATCCATTTGAGGGTAATCGCGTTTGCGACATGATTAAAAGAGCATGAGGTGGTAATAATAATAATTTTATTATTTCAGGCAATTGCAAATAATTGTATATACATACTATGCAAATAAAAAAACAACATAAATATACACACATGTTGAACATTAAACGTACACAGTGAGAGAGAGAAAAAATATATATATATATATACATACCTGTTGTGCAGTAAAATATATGTAAAATAAGTTAGAATAATATATATAATCATTGGACTTCGATAATAAATAAAAGTGTGAAAATAATTCACAAAAAGTATATTTTCGGACTTTTCTAACCAACATAAAAGGCTAAATATTGACGAGCAAATGCATTCGTTAAAGGATTTTACATTACTAGTAGCGAACATATGACTTGCACTACAACGAGGTGACACGTTGTGTGAAATTATAAAATTGTAATGCCTTTCAGACTCTGTTTTTTTAAATTACACCAAAGACTTGAGGTATACATTGAACTACAGTATGAATTAAATAAAGTTGTTTTAAGGGTACTGTTGCATAGGTAAAATGTTCTGGCTAAAACTTTTGTTTTACACATCAATGCATCTTTTCTGCCTGGCAATATATTTCGTCATCAGTAAGGTTATTGTTTATAATATGGCCAAGGTATTTACGTTTTTTAGTGTGAGGAAGTGTATGATTATTGATAACAACAGGGTGAATATTTTTTTCTTGTCCCTAGGTTTGTTATCAATAACCATACAGAAATATTTGTTGGCATTGTATGTTACATCAAACATATTGCCGTACTTGGCACAACAATCGGTGAGTTTTCTCAACCCAGGCATACATCATTTTCTCAACCCAGGCATACATCATGTGGTTCATTATGGTACCTGCATAAAGACAGCCAATTTGAAGTTTATTCAAATGTACACTTACGTCATCCGTGTAAACTTTAAAAAGATGTGGAGTAAGTGATATTCACCAAACTGTTCAGACCACTGGTAACATATTGCCAGTGGGTCTCACGAAGTTTTAGAATGTGTGATGGTCACATGTTCTTTCAATCATGCAAAACGTTAATATTTGCCACCAATGCGAACAAGTGCTGCTGCTGTTTGAATGCAGGCGCGGGGAATGCGAGATGTAGGCCAGACGTCAACGTCCTCTTAATTATATACTTGACATGTATTATACAAATAACATATTATTCCCTCCAGCATCCATTGCCTCCAATACAACATTTCTTTGCAACAATAGTAGACGTCGTCCATTATATAAATGTGTTCCTTTATCTGTGTTAATGTTGACTTATTAGTGATGTTTCATGTGTGGTTGCATAAACGTATAAATTATGGCTAATTAAGTAGAGTTAAAATAATCTCAACGATAATACATATTTTCTTAGACGAAACGGCATCATTGTCAGCTGTCAGACAAAACGTTTCTATCTGAAAAATCGTACGTGATAAAAGGTTTTCAGGATAATGTACTTCCTATATGCAGGAGATATTTGAGGTTTGTGTACCACTCACAGGGGTGGGTCCAATTATGTAATTTTAATTGCAATTGCAATTGATTGACTCAAAATATGCCAAAAGGCATCACCATCAGCTGTTTTCAAGGTATACCCCAATTGGTCACTGGTCTGCCTTTTCTTTGATTCTGTAATCTTCTATCAGTGAAGGGCCAGGTGGTGGTTTCTGTTAATACAGTAATTAGATCCTGTAATTAACACTGCCCAAGTCAGTAAATAAGCTCAACTGAGAGTGAGCTACAGCCCACAGGTTTATTAGGTAATGTACTCATGGTAGGCAAACTATGGTACAACCTCAAAACACAACTGCCAAGTAAATTAATCTGGGTATAACGCAGTAGACATAATGGGTGTATACCAAAGAGTATACATAAACCCCTCGGGACGTATCTTGATGTGAACATTGCTAATGTACTGATATGAATTATTTGTGGTTACATTTTATGAGTAGAATTGCTTTGAAATGGCTTAGTAGATTGTAGAGACTCATTAGGATTTCAAATGGTTGTGGCCTTTGTTTATAGTTGTACTGTACTCCGTGTAATTAAACATTGATTAATGAACCAAGCAAACATTACATTATATGTATAAGGAACAATAGTATTTATATAGCTATCTGTATTTGAAATCATGAAGTCACTGTTTATGGAAATGTGCAAACAACCCCAAGTTCATTACATTTGTTTATCAATCGTATAATTCGTACACACAATCAGCAACACACGCTACATAATTCACAAATGGTTCTGCATAATACAAATGTAATTGAAATTGAAATGGTGTAATTGTAATTGATTTGAAAATTGTAATTGAACTGAACAATTGTTACTTAGTCCACATCCATCAATGATACTTTTAACTTTTACATTTAGTGTTCCATGATTATGTCACATGTTACTTAGTCCACATCCATCAATGATACTCTTAACTTTTACATTTACTCTTCCATGATTATATCACATGTTACTTAGTCCACATCCATCAATGATACTCTTGACTTTTACATTTACTGTTCCATGATTATGTCACGTGTTACTTAGTCCACATCCATTAATGATACTCTTAACTTTTACATTTACTGTTCCGTGATTATGTCACATGTTACTTAGTCCACATCCATCAATGATACTCTTAACTTTTACATTTAGTGTTCCGTGATTATGTCACATGTTACTTAGTCCACATCCATCAATGATACTCTTAACTTTTACATTTACTATTCCATGATTATGTCACATGTTACTTAGTCCACGTCCATCAATAATACTCTTAACTTTTACATTTACTGTTCCATGATTATGTCACATGTTACTTAGTCCACATCCATCAATGATACTCTTAACTTTTACATTTACTGTTCCATGATTATGTCACGTGTTACTTAGTCCACATCCATCAATGATACTCTTAACTTTTACATTTACTGTTCCATGATTACATCACATGTTACTTAGTCCACATCCATCAATGATACTCTTAACTTTTACATTTACTGTTCCATGATTATGTCACATGTTACTTAGTCCACATCCATCAATGATACTCTTAACTTTTACATTTACTGTTCCGTGATTATGTCACATGTTACTTAGTCCACATCCATTAATGATACTCTTAACTTTTACATTTACTGTTCCATGATTACATCACATGTTACTTAGTCCACATCCATCAATTATACTCTTAACTTTTACATTTACGGTTCCATGATTATGTCACATGTTACTTAGTCCACATCCATTAATGATACTCTTAACTTTTACATTTACTGTTCCATGATTACATCACATGTTACTTAGTCCACATCCATCAATTATACTCTTAACTTTTACATTTACTGTTCCATGATTATGTCACATGTTACTTAGTCCACATCCATTAATGATACTCTTAACTTTTACATTTACTGTTCCATGATTATTGCACGTGTTACTTAGTCCACATCCATCAATTATACTCTTAACTTTTACATTTACTGTTCCATGATTATGTCACATGTTACTTAGTCCACATCCATCAATGATACTCTTAACTTTTACATTTACTGTTCCATGATTATGTCACGTGTTACTTAGTCCACATCCATTAATGATACTCTTAACTTTTACATTTACTCTTCCATGATTATGTCAAGTGTTACTTAGTACACATCCATCAATGATACTCTTAACTTTTACATTTACTGTTCCATGATTATGTCACGTGTTACTTAGTCCACATCCATCAATGATACTCTTAACTTTTACATTTACTGTTCCATGATTATGTCACGTGTTACTTAGTCCACATCCATCAATGATACTCTTAACTTTTACATTTACTGTTCCATGATTATGTCACGTGTTACTTAGTCCACATCCATCAATGATACTCTTAACTTTTACATTTACTGTTCCATGATTATGTCACGTGTTACTTAGTCCACATCCATCAATGATACTCTTAACTTTTACATTTACTCTTCCATGATTATGTCACATGTTACTTAGTCCACATCCATCAATGATACTCTTAACTTTTACATTTACTATTCCATGATTATGTCACATGTTACTTAGTCCACGTCCATCAATAATACTCTTAACTTTTACATTTACTGTTCCATGATTATGTCACATGTTACTTAGTCCACATCCTTCAATGATACTCTTAACTTTTACATTTACTGTTCCATGATTATGTCACGTGTTACTTAGTCCACATCCATCAATGATACTCTTGACTTTTACATTTACTGTTCCATGATTATGTCACATGTTACTTAGTCCACATCCATCAATGATACTCTTAACTTTAACATTTACTGTTCCATGATTACATCACATGTTACTTAGTCCACGTCCATCAATGATACTCTTAACTTTTACATTTACTGTTCCATGATTATATCACATGTTACTTAGTCCACATCCATCAATGATACTCTTAACTTTTACATTTACTGTTCCATGATTATGTCACATGTTACTTAGTCCACATCCATCACTGATACTCTTAACTTTTACATTTACTGTTCCATGATTATGTCACATGTTACTTAGTCCACATCCATTAATGATACTCTTAACTTTTACATTTACTGTTCCATGATTACATCACATGTTACTTAGTCCACATCCATCAATTATACTCTTAACTTTTACATTTACTGTTCCATGATTATGTCACATGTTACTTAGTCCACATCCATTAATGATACTCTTAACTTTTACACTTACTGTTCCATGATTATTGCACGTGTTACTTAGTCCACATCCATCAATTATACTCTTAACTTTTACATTTACTGTTCCATGATTATGTCACATGTTACTTAGTCCACATCCATCAATGATACTCTTAACTTTTACATTTACTGTTCCATGATTATGTCACGTGTTACTTAGTCCACATCCATTAATGATACTCTTAACTTTTACATTTACTCTTCCATGATTATGTCAAGTGTTACTTAGTCCACATCCATCAATGATACTCTTAACTTTTACATTTACTGTTCCATGATTATGTCACGTGTTACTTAGTCCACATCCATCAATGATACTCTTAACTTTTACATTTACTGTTCCATGATTATGTCACGTGTTACTTAGTCCACATCCATTAATGATACTCTTAACTTTTACATTTACTCTTCCATGATTATGTCAAGTGTTACTTAGTCCACGTCCATCAATGATACTCTTAACTTTTACATTTACTGTTCCATGATTATGTCAAGTGTTACTTAGTCCACGTCCATCAATGATACTCTTAACTTTTACATTTACTGTTCCATGATTATGTCACGTGTTACTTAGTCCACATCCATTAATGATACTCTTAACTTTTACATTTACTGTTCCATGATTATGTCACATGTTACTTAGTCCACATCCATCAATGATACTCTTAACTTTTACATTTACTGTTCCGTGATTATGTCACATGTTACTTAGTCCACATCCATCAATGATACTCTTAACTTTTACATTTACTATTCCATGATTATGTCACATGTTACTTAGTCCACGTCCATCAATAATACTCTTAACTTTTACATTTACTGTTCCATGATTATGTCACATGTTACTTAGTCCACATCCATCAATGATACTCTTAACTTTTACATTTACTGTTCCATGATTATGTCACGTGTTACTTAGTCCACATCCATCAATGATACTCTTGACTTTTACATTTACTGTTCCATGATTACATCACATGTTACTTAGTCCACGTCCATCAATGATACTCTTAACTTTTACATTTACTGTTCCATGATTATATCACATGTTACTTAGTCCACATCCATCAATGATACTCTTAACTTTTACATTTACTGTTCCATGATTATGTCACATGTTACTTAGTCCACATCCATCAATGATACTCTTAACTTTTACATTTACTGTTCCATGATTATGTCACATGTTACTTAGTCCACATCCATTAATGATACTCTTAACTTTTACATTTACTGTTCCATGATTACATCACATGTTACTTAGTCCACATCCATCAATTATACTCTTAACTTTTACATTTACTGTTCCATGATTATGTCACATGTTACTTAGTCCACATCCATTAATGATACTCTTAACTTTTACACTTACTGTTCCATGATTATTGCACGTGTTACTTAGTCCACATCCATCAATTATACTCTTAACTTTTACATTTAGTGTTCCATGATTATGTCACATGTTACTTAGTCCACATCCATCAATGATACTCTTAACTTTTACATTTACTGTTCCATGATTATGTCACGTGTTACTTAGTCCACATCCATTAATGATACTCTTAACTTTTACATTTACTCTTCCATGATTATGTCAAGTGTTACTTAGTCCACATCCATCAATGATACTCTTAACTTTTACATTTACTGTTCCATGATTATTGCACGTGTTACTTAGTCCACATCCATCAATGATACTCTTAACTTTTACATTTACTGTTCCATTATTATGTCACGTGTTACTTAGTCCACACCCATCAATGATACTCTTAACTTTTACATTTACTGTTCCATGATTATGTCACGTGTTACTTAGTCCACATCCATCAATGATACTCTTAACTTTTACATTTACTGTTCCATGATTATGTCACGTGTTACTTAGTCCACATCCATCAATGATACTCTTAACTTTTACATTTACTGTTCCATGATTATGTCACATGTTACTTAGTCCACATCCATCAATGATACTCTTAACTTTTACATTTACTTTTCCATGATTATGTCATGTGCTATTTAGTCCACTTCCATCAATGATACTCTTAACTTTTAAAATCCAGTTTTGTTGAAAATCACCTGAATCATTTAAGTTTTTCATAAGTCTAAACATAATAGTTTACAATTTACTTTGTTTGTCTTCAATTAGATGTATCCAGAAGTTTATAATTTGCTTTTCTGCAAGTGTCTTCACACTTTGCCTACCTACTTCTCTATACACCATGCGATTAACTGTGCTCCTATTTCATTTGAGTAGGTTAGTCAGGAATTTTCTATGAAATCTCTCAATCTGGTCTAACTTCTGAAATCCCCATACTTCCCTATCATATAGTGATATTGGCATTACAAGCTGGTCAAACAGTTCACAATGTATGTCTACAGGTAGGTCCTGCTTCACACTATACAAACATGTATGTAGAGTCATACACTGAGCAAGACAGTTCCAGGCTGCAGAGGTGGTGGAAACGGGAGGGAGGAATAGACAATTGAGAGTTTACTGCCATCAACTTATAGACCAGTTGGTCTTTTCATGTTGTATGAATAACAGCTCAGCCATTGACCAGTTGACCAATGACCTACAGAGCACTTTTTCAAAGAACACTTTGTGAACGTTGACTCACTGGTCAGACAATGATTTCATAATCTGCTGAGGATACTGCTCACTACAGAAGCACTTTTTCCAATAGAATGTTGTGAACTTGTGAAAGTGAATCTAACAATAATAATTATTCAAAGAATGATGCATGCACTTGATTGTGCATTTGATTGTGCATTTGGCAAATCAAATATGTGTGGGCCGCATTCAAATGCAAATGTTTAAGGTATGCATTGAAATGCAAATGCATTTACAATTTCACAGAGGCATTTGAACGCGCATTCAAATGCTCAACATTCAAATGCACATTCAAATGCATTTGCATTTGTTAACATGCCTGACCCAGATATGTATAATGATCAGTTACATCCAATTTGTCTTGCCCAAATAAAAAGTATAGATGTAATCTGACTTTATCGTGCAAGAAAATAATAAATTTAGTTTTACTAGTATTAACTGTCAGGAGCCATGTTTGACAATAATCACATGCAGCATTTAGGACAGACTGTAAATCATCTGATATTTCAGTCATGACAATACTGTCATCAACATAAAGTAAAACATACATTCTCAAGAACACTCTGACATCATCATCACTAATGTTGTTTCGAATTTCACCAGGCAGCATATCAAGTCCCTTGTAGTTACGGTTAACAGAGTATTTAAAATCAGTTAGCTAGACAGCAAATAACAGAGGAGATAAGTATTCTCCTTGATGCACACCAGCTTCACTTGGGAAGAAGCCTGATAAGCCCTGGCCCTGCTTTACATATGACTTGGCATTTTCGTACATATTATATACAACAGTCAGTACCTTACCATTGATTCCACAAGAAATGAGTTTGGACCACAATAAGGATCTGTCTAAAAGATAAAATGCTTTTTTATAATCTATGTATGCACAATAAAGCCTTTTGTGGCACGACAAATACAATTCAACCAGCAAGTGTGACACAAATATATGATCAATGGTAGAGTATCCCTCTCTGAACCCTGCCCGCTCTTCTCCTAGAATACTAGCTCCTTCTAGGTATGATGCCAGTCGAACATTAATGATGGATGTAAACAACTTGCCTATACAGCTTAGTAGAATAGAGCCACAATAGTTGTCTGGGCCATCTGTAGACCCCTTCTTTTTTGTACATGGGCTTTATACAATTATTACTCAACTGTATGAAAAGAACTGTCCAATTAAGGAAAGGTACTAATCAACCCACCTTGAACAACAAACTCTGGTTCACTTGAGATTTGCGCAATGTTTGTTAAAAGAAAATAATTTGTAAAAAGTTTTAAGAACAAGACCCTGAATGTAAAAATTAAAAACCTCTGTTTTTTAGAGTGTGAAAAAGAGTATAACAATAAATTACTGGTCAGAGAAACTGTTGTAAGGGGTAATTGGAAAAAATTAAGTTCAATTATGAAAACGACAACACTCAACTTACCAAAAATCTTCTATTAGTAATGGTAGGTTAACTAAACATAAAAAAGATACTGTTAATGGTTTCAATGATTTGTTCTCGCAAAATAGCCCCAAATCTTCATGTTCTTAGCTGAGGCTGAAAAAAAAACGAATAACTAATATTCACAGTCTAAAGTTGTAGAAAATTATTCTCTTAGCAATTTTATGGCCTGAAAAATACTACTATGCATGTAAAGCGCCTGAGAGCAATCTATCTCAATTGATCAGGCGCTATTAAGTACTTTTATTATTATTATTAAATAAAAACTATACAGGTTATTACAGTGTTGATATAGCATTTGTTAAACCAGCAGTGACAGTTACATGGTATCACCCACTGATTGAACATGTTATTGGAACACGATTCACGGATAACAGGTTACTTTTGTCACAATGGTCAGCTAAAAGTAGGTAAGCTAAAAGTATGTTTTTTGATGTTTTTCTAAACTTAGTAATTCATTATCTCACTCTTGGTCAACTATAAATACATTAGAAAGCATTCATATTCTATTACTGTTTAAGGCATTCATAAGTGAAAATCTTTAAAAAATCATTCACTGGTGCAGCAAACCATTGGTACAGCAAACCATTGGTACAGCAAACCATTGGTGCAAAAGACTGCTGATGCAGCAGACCACTGATGCTGCAGACCACTGGTGCAGCAGACAACTGGTGCAGCAGACCACTGGTGCAGCAAATCGCTGGTGCAACAGACCATTGTTCAGTAACAGACCACTGATGGAATGGAGCAGCAGACCAGACACAGTATACCACTGGTGCAGCAAACCATTCGTGCAGCAAACCATTGGTGCAGCAGACCAGTGGTGCACCAGACAATTGGTGCAGCAGACCACTGGTGCAGCAGACCACGGGTGCAATAGCCCACTGGTGCATCAGACCATTGGTCAGTAAAAGACCACTGACGCGGTACACCACTGGTGCAGACCTCTGATACAGCAAACCACTGATGCAGCAGACCATTGGTGATGCAGACCACTGATCAGTAGTAGTAGGCTACTGGTGTAGCAGGCCACTTGTGTAGCAGGCTACTGGTGTAGCAGGCCACTGGTGTAGCAGGCCACTGGTGTAGCAGGGGAGGGGTGTAGCAGGGGAGTGGTGTAGCAGGGGGTGGTGCTACAGAAGACAGGTGTGGCAGACGATAGTTGAGGCAAATCAACGATGCAAGAGGCGACCGGTGCAAACAACGGCTGGTGCACATAACAGCTGGTGCAGCAGGCCAATGTTCAACACATTGTAGTACAGTGTTGTATATTGGGTTTGTATATCTTAGTAATTACTTTATTGAAACTGCCTATTGTATTTCCTGGATGATCAATGACAGAGACACAGACATAAGTAAACTAGGTCAGGCCAGACCAGAGATGGCGGTCAAGCTATTCTGAGCGAAAGCTGTACAGGTCCAGGCAAGTCTTAGAGTAACCAGACAGAGCTGGTTAGAAACCAGCACTGTGCGGGCGTCAGTTAGCCTTAGAACCTGGGCAAACATAGATGGGGACAGCCAAAGTTAATCTTAGCCAGGGCGACTTGCTGGTTGACCAGCTCTGCAAGTGCGTGGCAAGCTTTAGAAAGAACTGGCTGACTGACCAGAAGCGTTACATATAGAGGAATGACATCGATAGTAACGTGACTGGCACTATGTATGATTATTAACTGTCTGAAAATGTTTTTTTCTCTAAATGTGTGATTTTGTTGTGGCTTATTTAAAACACGACGACTCATGTCCTGAAATTGCACAGATCCCAGCTGAATGTTTATCAGGGAGGAAACCCAAGTTCAGCGTTCCAGAACCAAATACAACAAGAATAAATCAGACAGTTTACGGGAGCTTACATTAACATTTCAAATACGATAAAGTCATACCCAATAAACAGATCATAATTTGTGTTCAAATTGACTGTACCCCCAAAACGACAAAAGTGAGCAACATATCAGTTTAATGCACAACGGGCAACAGCTTGTAACATGTTGGTGAAAGACGAGTTGTTTCGTAAGAATATGGAATTAACCAAACTACACTACAACTTCAACTTTAAAAAGATGAATAACATGTAAAACAATAATGTAGCATATGACGCATATCATTAAGGAATATGTAATATATTTATTTGTTAAGCCTTGGGTGGGGGTGGCGCTCCTCAGTATGAGTAGCACCCGTGGCAGATTGCCCCTCACCTTTGATGTCATGTAGAGTAGCAGTTTCATGCATTGTATAGATATATGTATATATTTACTGTTTGTCTTTGTGTACTTCAGTAACTTTACATTGCCTTGTTTGAGCTACGTCTCGTGTATACAATGCTTTATATGTTCATTTTATATTCCTGGTATGCTTG